>JADBJO010005409.1:95000-97500 GCA_016801955.1 Conus betulinus
TGCGCGAGATTAGTTATTTGTTCATCCACTTCAGTAGGTATTTTCACCTGTCCATTAGCAAGATAAAACCAAAACTACGATATTAATCTTAGTTAAAAGATGGAATTTGGCCATAGGACGAAGCGGTTAATTTTGGTGCAGATTTGAAAGAAGGGGTGGATGCAAGATTTTTTGTCTACATGTTCTTAAACACATTGCAGACAGGGCATTTTTCGGCATTTTCCTAATGTTTTCTTTTCTACAGAAAAGAAACAAACAAACATCTTGCTGGATTTTGTTTAAACATCAGGCTTAATTGATGTACTGATATCGACAAACTTGTAAGCTTTGGTGCAGATTCGGTTTAGAACCTGGATCCAATGAAAAAAAAAAAAGGACTTTTTTATTATGGCAGAGGTCTGCGGACTCCTGAGTCCCTTCCTAGTTTCCAGTTGGAAGTGCTTTTCTCCAATCAGTGACAGCGGACAAGGAGCAAAAACTGATGAGTCTCAAACGCAGTGAAACATCTGTCGCCAACTTGCACTTTTGAGGGTAACAGCCTTGCAAATCAATCATTAGAGGAGGATTATTTGTCCTACCCGCCTGATGAGTTCTTCTCAGAGCCAAACAGTTGTTGGTTGCAGGTCCTTGTCTTCTGGAAAACAGCAAAACGGACGGAAGCACTTACTGCAGAAGGATTTTTCTTTATGCCTTCTTTCTTTAAAATTATAATTTTAAGTAGCGCAGGTTTTCAAGTTTGTTCCATTTCCTACTTGGAAAATTAAACACATTTGAGCATAAATAAATCATCATTACTACATTTGAGCATAAATAAATCATCATTACTAATTTGCATGTCCTTCTTTAACCCATGAGTCCTTCAAGCTTACAGCACATGTCCAGTGTTTGTAGTTATGATTTTTAAGGGAGTACTATTCAATCCTTGCGGATGTTTATAATTATACCTCGCTACGGGTCCCCACAGGCTGTGTGCATTACATTTTTGCCTGTTGATTTTTAGACAAATTTAAGGCTGTGGTCTTGTAGGAAATATTTATGTTCCTCTTTCGTAAGTACTCTTGCTTCTTCCTTAAGATACTGTTTATGTATGCCGGAAAATCTGCTCGGTTTTTGAGTATTTCGATTTGCTTCTATTGAAATGTTTCTCGCTAAGCAGGTAACCAATATATTGTAACAAAGCTGATGTGCCTTTCACAGAGCGAAACTATTGTCGCTTGCTGATTCGGTGAAGCTACCTTTTCGAGCAACAATGAAACCAACGAAAGCAAAAGCAAGGAAAGGATTTCTACGTGAGCCTCTTTACCTTTAAATGGAAGTCTTTGTTAGCCGCGGAAGGATTTCTTCTCATGCCCCCTTACCTTTAGATGGAAGTATTTTGTTATAAAGTCATTATGATAATTGAACTGGACCTTGTTGCTTGTGTATATGAAGAAGCCGCACACACAAAGGAGGGATGAGCAGAAACAGATATAGTGGACGAACCAATCTATCTATATTAACATTCCAACTTAAATAATACAAGCATCTCGTTTAAAGTGCGGCCCAAGGGTGAATGACAGACAGAGGGAAACAGAAAAGAGAGGAGAAGGCCACGGGACACGGAATGATCTGAGGAAAAGATCAAACGCGAGACAATAAATGGGCCTAAGAACTACATTAGTGAGGGAGGGAGGTGAGAAGGGGGGAAGAAAAGTAAAAAAAAAAAAAAGAGAACACCAACAATACAAGATCAACGCTAACTAACTTTGTACCCACCACATTTGAAATGATGAAGGCAATAAATAACTGTAATCCAGACCTGTTGGGAACGAAAACAACACGATACGCTTGGCAACAAGCACGGGCAGTAAGAGGTAGCTCAGAAGACGCGTGCAAAGAGAGAGGGAGAAGAGGGTTGGTATCATCAATAAGCAAGAGTAAAAAATTTAGCTCAGAGGACCCGTGTAAAACGAGGCAGAAAAGGGGGTTTTTGGTATCATCAATAAGAAAGAGTCAAAGAGTTAGCTCAGTAGACCCATGCAAGGCGAGGAAGAGAGGGGTCTGGTATCAATAAGGGTCAAAGAGTTAGCTCAGAAGACCCGTGCAAATCGAAGAAGAAGAGGGTTTGGTATCATCAATAAGAGTCAAAGATAAGATACGACGGGAAGTGGAGTAGAAAGAAATGACTACAAGTGTTTATGATTAGACTGGGAGATGAAAAAGGAAGAGAATTCAAGATAGAAAAGAACGAACGAGAAAAAGTGAGGGGGGGGGGGGGGGGGGGGGGGGGGGCACAGAGTGAACAAGTCGGCCAACAGACAAACACAGGAAATTGGAAGGCTTTGGGGAAAAAAAAAAGAGGGAAGGGAGGGGGGGTGAGGAAGGAAAAAACAGGTGTCTACGGATGTGGGTGGAAGTTTTGGCGTGTGTGTGTGTGTGTGTGTGTGTGTGTGTGTGTGTGTGTGTTTCCCCGTCTATTCCGCCATATTATCAGTCCATTTTTTCCCCTTTGTCTTCCTAC
>JADBJO010005409.1:105000-107500 GCA_016801955.1 Conus betulinus
ATTTTTGTAGCGATGGCTGGCAGATAGTCGTGTGTGTGTGTGTGTGTGTGTGTGTGTGTGTGTGTGTGTGTGTGTGTGTGTGTGTGTGTGTGTGTGTGTGTGTGTGTGTGTGTGTGTGTGTGTGTGTGTGTGTGTGTGTGTGTGTGTGTGTGTGTGTGTGTGTGTGTGTGTGTGTGTGTGTGTGTGTGTGTGTGTGTGTGTGTGTGTGTGTGTGTGTGTGTGTGTGTGTGTGTGTGTGTTTGTGATTTGTCTGTTGTTGATTTCTTACTTTTTTTTTTTATTTTTTAACTTTCGCCTGTCCCGATTTTGTCAATGATTTGCTCTTTTTTTTTTTTTCACTTGTGAAAAGTACAAGCGTTTGAAAAAAAAACGCGTTTGCAGATAAAGAAATATTGTAAGACCTGTCAAGACTGTACCAATCATTTCTTGCATGAAAAGGTCACGAAATAATACAAGTCGTATATTCCAGTACCATTTTTTAGTAATATTTTCACACAACAAAATGGATGTTTCCTTTATTAGAAATACAGTAGTGCTTTTTATACAAACAAAACACACGTTAAACGGTGTTATTAGCAAATGTTGTAAACAAAAATGATAATGATAAGTTACTTTCTGTGACTGCTGGAACTTTCATGTATTATTTTTAAGAAGAAATACTCATATAGATGTCTTGCTGACTCGATCAATGTATGTTGCCAGATACCGCTAAGTAAGACAACTATGTCTGAATCATCATGGTTGGCCGAGCGCGTGACGCAGCGTTAGCGCAGCAGATGAAACAGTCTCTGCTGTGTCAGTGACAGCAGGTCTTTTACAAAAGCAATTGGAATGCATTGGAATGTTAACAGTGTTACCAAAAAAAAAATTTTAAACCTAGGGGCACTTTTTTTTTGGTTGTTATTCAAGAAAATCTGAAATGCGTGCACGAAACACAGTTACAGTAAAACAGTAACAGTAACAAGTAACAGTCAAACAGTAACAGCAAAACAGTAACACCGTAAAACAGCAACAGCAAAAATTAACGCTACGTCGGTTTGTTGATGAATCCTGTTTGGAATACGCAAGTGACCCGTAGTCAAGAAACAGGGAACTGGAAGTAAAGTGCGTCACTGTGCGACATCTCTAGCTGGAGCTTTTCGCCACAGTGGAGAAGCGGCGCGCAGCTGTCCGTTGCACAACAGCTGGAAAGACCACGGCCCATGAAGGTCCGGGCGGAAAAGATGGTGCCGTGAGGAACAATGAGATGGTGTGAAGGAAGATGGTGCCGTAGAGAACAATGAGATGGGTGTGAAGGAAGATGATGCCGTAGAGAACAATGAGATGGGGTGAAGGAAGATGGTGCCGTAGAGAACAATGAGATGGGGTGAAGGAAGATGGTGCCGTAGAGAACAATGAGATGGGGGTGAAGGAAGATGGTGCCGTAGAGAACAATGAGATGGGGTGAAGGAAGATGGTGCCGTAGAGAACAATGAGATGGGTGTGAAGGAAGATGGTGCCGTAGAGAACAATGAGATGGGGTGAAGGAAGATGGTGCCGTAAAGAACAATGAGATGGGGTGAAGGAAGATGATGCCATAGAGAACAATGAGATGGAGTGAAGGAAGATGATGCCGTGAGGAACAATGAGATGGGTGTGAAGGAAGATGGTGCCGTAGAGAACAATGAGATGGGTGTGAAGGAAGATGGTGCCGTAGAGAACAATGAGATGGGTGGGTGTGAGGAAGATGGTGCCGTAGAGAACAATGAGATGGGTGTGAAGGAAGATGATGCCGTAGAGAACAATGAGATGGGGTGAAGGAAGATGGTGCCGTAGAGAACAATGAGATGGGGTGAAGGAAGATGGTGCCGTGAAGAACAATGAGATGGGGTGAAGGAAGATGGTGCCGTAGAGAACAATGAGATGGAGTGAAGGAAGTGAGAAGAGAGGGGGTGGGGAAAAGCTGGCGAGAGGAACAGCGGAATGTGAGGGGCATGGGGGGAGTGAGAGAAAGAGGAGAGGGAAGAAGAAGGGAGGGTTGTAGGCGCCTTAAGTAGCTGAAGGGTACAGAAGATAGAACCAGTCGCTGAATTATTTCTCAACTGAGAACTTGCAATGTCGTCTTCTGCTGTTTGTGTTGACTGCTACATATGCGTTACGTACCTGTCGATAGATGTCTAGAAGAAACATTTGCAATGATTAGATCGCTGTTAGTTAAGGATATGAAGATGTCCGTGCCTTTCAATACCGCCTGGTGTATTTTGTCGCCTGTAAGCCGAACACCTACCACAAGATCTACAACGAACTCTTACAAGCTGGGCTATTGCACTTACCTTGTACTGAGAAAGTCAACGCTTTGGCGTGTAACACATGGGTCCTGCTCCCGCCTCACAGCGCCCCCTGCTGGCTCCTGCCCGCCAGCTGTCTCCCCTTCTCGCTCTAGACGGTCCTCCTTACCTCCCTTGACGTGTTCAGTGATACAAGTCGTTTAACACGTTTTCGTTTCGATCGTTGACGACTG
>JADBJO010005409.1:130902-162929 GCA_016801955.1 Conus betulinus
GAGTTTGGGGGCAGCGGATCATCAGACGGGTGTGTCTGTGTTTTCTTTCCAGTCTTTTAAATGGTTTGAGACAGTTGTGGCCCTCCTTATAGGAACTGGGTGGGTTTTGTGTGCGTGGAGCCTGGCTGCAACATTTTGGCAGGCCTGTCTGCCTGCTCATTTCCTGCGGCTGCAGTGGACCGGGATCCACTGGGACGGTCACCGATGCTCTCTGTGACAGCGTCTGTGATCTGTTGCACGTCTCTCTTTCAGCTTCTCCTGGGCGACGTGTGGAAAGTAGGCTCGCCGGACTTACATTCTGTCAGGACAAAATGATTGTTGTGGTAGGTGGATCGTTTCTATTTGAAATTTGAGTGCCGACAAGCCAGCTCTCACCTTGCAGGAAGCAAGAAAGTTGTCACGTCCTTTAGTTTTGGTTGATCTTTGTCCAGCAGGCAAAGACCGTTGCCAGGGGGTCGTCCATCAGGATGGCCGGTAAGATGAGGATCCCACGTCCTCCATTTTTTGGTTGCTTCAGCGGCTCAGCACGGATGTATGATAGAGGGTCCCCCGAGGCATGGTATTCTGACTGCAGCATTTCCAGTGTCGGGGACCTGAGGATGTAGTCAGGTTGGTTTCCTTCCTAGGCACTCCTGGAATGTTCCAGTAACAAGGGTAGCATGGTCCTGTGGTGTTCACTCTTCTGCATCATGGAGATCTTCTCGTTCTTCAGGAGTGCTTTGTGGGATGTCACTGTGGGTTCTTTTCAGTTTCTTTGCTCGGTGATTGAAGCTGCTTTCTTTTCAGGTTTTTGTTTTTTTTTTGTGCTCCTGCATGAGTCGGTGGGCTGCGTGAGAGGGCAGTCTTTGCAGCTTTTCATGCTGGGTGAGGACCCTCTCTTCTCATCTGATGTCAAGTGAGGGCAGTCCTGTTGTTGGATTCGAGGGGGGTGATAGGTGTTGTTGTTAGCCCCTCCAGTGATGTGTCGCAAGATCCAGCCTTTTGGACTTTGGCCAGTCCGCTGGTGTTGCTTTTGGCAAGTGTTGCCCATGCTGCGATCCGTACTCCATCAGTGGGTCGGATGTTGCCTGTGTGACACCTGTTATGAGGATGCAGCCTCCTGGCTCCCCATTTGGTCACCAGCCAGTTTTCTTCATGATGGACAGTCGTCTTGTGGCTCAGTCTCCATTTCCTGATAGGGGGATTTCCTGTGATACTCTGGTCGAGTTTCACCAGTGTATTGATCAATGTCTTCTTTTGAGGCCGAGTTTTTCCACCTGCAGACTGATGGTTTTGCATTGGTTTGCCCTCTGGCCATTTTTGACACTGCATGTTGAAGTTCTGGAGCAATGGCCATTTTGGTACAGGTGTTTCAATTGGTCTGGAGATTTTTCTCCATTCCTTCGTTTCTTTGAGGTTGCTAATGGCCACACAAGCTGATATTGCCTTTGCCTGATCCGTACATGATTTTCAGCGTCCTATACCAGTGGCCTTTTTTCCCTTACTGCTGCATGTAATGGGTTTTTGGGATTTTCATGTGCCTCAAAATGATGCCATCACTAGTTCTAGCTTGCGACTGACCTGCATTGAATAAAGGTCATGCAGGTAATGTATACTTTATCTTTTATGTATGCTGTATCCTTCATCCTCCAAGATCAGGTCTCATTACTTCGTTTTTTTAATTCTTTCTAATTTAAGAAGATTGCCATTAGACTATGTTTAAGTCCTGATCCATAATCGATCACACTGCGTACCCTGCGTGCTTACGGGTCCGTAAAGATGACGCATTTCAGTGTCTTTAGCTGCCATTGCTTCATGGCAGACAGACCCATTTTGCATGTAAGGACAATGTTCTCAAATGCTTTCTAGAAATCAGCATTCTGTCAAAGGATATGGTCCGGAGCAAGAGGCATAATGGTAATGCATAGGTTGAAATAGAAGTGGTCTTCTCCATCTGACAAAGCAGTTTTCACACTGAATGAAGCAGGGAATTATTTTTATTTGAAATGACGGAATGGTTTGGGTATTGGATTATGAAAGATGTTTTGGTACTTGATTGGGAGATATTTTTTTGTTGCTAAAATATGTCCTTGTATTCCATTGAGAGGGATGTCTTTTGTATTCGAATGGAGGGATGTCTTTGTATTGGATTTGGAGGGATTTTGTATGGATTGGGAGGGATGTCTTTGTATCAGAGTGGTAGGAATGTCTTGTATTGGATCGGTCGGAATATCTTTGCATTAGATGGTAGGAATGTCGTTGTATTGGATTGGGAGGGATGTCTTTGTGTTAGATTTGGAAGAATGTCTTTGTATTGGATTGGGAGGGATGTCTTTGCATTGGATTGGTAGGAAGGTCTTTGTATTGGGTTGGTAGCAATGTCTTTGTGTTAGATTAGGAATAATGTCTTTGTATTGGATTGGGAGGGATGTCTTTACATTGGATTGGTAGGAAGGTCTTTGTATTGGGTTGATAGCAAGGTCTTATATTGGATTGGTACAAATGTCTTTTGTGATTGGATCGGGAAGGATGTCATTCTATTGGATTGGTAGGAATGCCTTTGTGTTAGACTGGGAGGAATGTCTTTGTATTGGATCAGTCGGAATGTCTTTGTGTTAGATTGGGAAGAATGTCTTGTGTGTGGATTGGTAGGAATGTCGTGAGGAATGTCTGTGTATTGGATCGGTCAGAATGTCTTTGTGTTAGATTGGGAGGAATGTCTTTGTAATTGGATCGGTCAGAATGTCTTTTTGTTAGATCGGGAGGAATGCCTTTGTGTGGATTGGCAGGAATGGGTCTTGTATTGGATTGGGAGGGATGTCTTTGTATTTGATTGAGAAGGATGTGTTTGTATTGAATTGTAAGGGATTTGGGCATGTATGGATTGTGAGGGATGTCTTTGTATTGGATTGGGAGGGGTGGTTTTGTGTTGAATTGGGAGGGATGTCTCTGCATTGAATTGGGAGGAATGTCTTTGTATATGATTAGAGAGAAAACTCTTCTGGATTGGATTGGGAGGGATGTCTCTGTAATGGATTTGGATGGATGTCCTTGTATTGGATTGAAAGGTATGTCTTTGCATTGGATTGGGGAAAGATGTCTTTGTATTGGATTGGGAGGGATGTCTTTGTATTGAATTGGGAGGGATGTCTTTGTATTGGATTGGATGGGATGTCTTGCTAGGTATGCCCCAACGCCCCATCCCTACCCCCAGCCAGTCAAGCAACGTAAGATGTTTGGTGCCTATGGCAAGGCTGTGGGTATGCACTCCGTGGCCTTCGTGTCAAAGGTCAGTTCTTTTGCATGCAAAACGTAATTTCTTTTGTGTCAAAGGTCAGTTCTTTCCGTCTTCTGTCTACTGTAAGGTACTTCCTCCATTTTCTTTGCTTTGCTTCGCGTTCTTCCTTCTTCTTCCCCTCCTTTTCTTTTCTGTTTTTTGTTCCATTCATTACATGTTGATACGCCTGACCTTGATACTTGTAGTATGAAAACAGCACACACTTTTCTTTTCTGTGTGTTTTTTTTATTTCCATTCATTAGATGCTTTTTTTCCCGGGGTATTGCCCTGTTTTAATGACCCATAAAACAGCATGGATTTTCAGGATCTTTAACGAATGCGCCTGATCTTTTTGTGGACATACACTGAATGTTGTTCAGGTATTTGCAGGCCTGCACAGATGTTGGACGACAATTGTTTCCGGACTGCAGATAGACTTTTTTCCCCCTGTTTGGGTTCTTTGTGAATTTTTTTTTTTTCCAAGTACGCTTTTATTTCCATTCAAGTTTCTCTACATATACTTTCAATATTTGACAATTGAGAAGATAAAGGAAAATGCAACTAAACTCTGGACAGAGCAAAGGGACAGAGCAACAGACACAAATCAAAAACAAATACACACAGAAAAGTAGAGTATAAATAACTGCCAGCCATTCTCATGAAAAATTGCATGTCATTTATATTTTGATGGTATCCTAGAGCATCAAGAATTGATTTTTAATGAATACGCAAACATTATCATTATATACTTTTAACTGGCTTGGAGTTTTTTGTTTTATTTTTTTTTTTTTTTTTTTTTTTAATGAAGCATATATTTTCGTATTTATGTTTCTTTACTTTCAATTAATTCTTTATAATTATGCCAGTCAGTGTCAAACTTTACCATGTTAAGGTTAACATAAGCAATGTACTTTTCTATTTTAAACCTGTCTTTTAATAATCTATTGAACACATTTACATGAGGAAATTCATTTTTTAATTTACATTTTATTTGTAAATATAGGATTTAGCAAACAGCAGGGTAAAGTTTAACACTCTGTCAGATTTAAAATCTGTGTTGTGTCCAAACAGTATTATTTTTTTTTCGTTTAAAAGGAGGTTACATGTATACATCTATCTTTAATTAATTGTTAAAATTGTTCCCCACAAGGCATTCAGGTGTATACATGTCCAAAACATACGCTCTATGCCATTTTTTTCTTGCTGACAAAATGAACATTTGTTATCAGATTTGACAACCATGCACATCAATACTACATTTGTTGGTAGGATTCTATGTATTAATCTCATCTGAAGCCACTTCAGCTTTGTTTCGTGAATCTCTTGTATTAGTTTAAAAGTTTTCTGCCTGTTGATTTCTGAATTCAATTCATAATTCCATTTATGGCAGCATTTTGGTTTTGAATCATCCTCTACAAGTATATCATAAAACAGTGCTCCCTTTTTTCACAGAATTTATGATTTGTGTAGTTTTTGGATCCTTACATTTTTCGTTATTTTCCACACAAATGTTCAGATTGTTAACAAAGATTTTTATCCTTTTTATAAGTGCTGCATAACTTAGAAAGTTAATCCGTTGTTGTACTTATCGATAAATTCAGCATAGGTCAAGTAACTGCCATCTTCATCGCACAGATCTCCAATATTACATACATTTTCATTAATCCAGTCATTCTTATTTAATAAAATACTATTTATATTTATTCTGTCATTGAAAAATAATGGCTTTGCTTGAGTTTCAGATGAGTTAGTGGGTTTAACTTTATTGAAAAATATTTTATAAGCTTCAAACATGTCTTTCAAAAAGGTTTTTCTCATCCCGAAATGACAAGGCTATTAGGTCCGAGTTTATCTAGTTTTTGTACATTCAGGTATAAAAAAGCTACAATCTTTTTCCATTTATGATTTGTTGTTCTTAGTTTCCTTATCCATGCTAATTTCAAAGCTTGCATCAAACAGTTCAAATCTGGAACTCTGATGCCGTCCTTACCTATTCTTTTCCGTGCAGTCTTTCTACTAATTCTGTCTTGTTATTATTCCATACGAACTTTAGACATAGAAGATGCAGTGCCTGTAAGAATTCGTCTGGTGGATTCGGTAGAAGTGTCCGTAAATACACGATTTTAGACAGTATTAGAGATTTCAAAATTACTATTCTCCCTAGTGGCATTAGAATTATTTTAACTGAAACTCTGTATAACTGTTTTATTTCTGAGAACTTTTCAGCAAAATTCATATCCGTGCAATGTGTGAGTTCTGCTGTAAAGCCATATTCCTAATATCTTAAATTTCGGAGGATTCCATTCCATCTTAAGATGTGGCATATACTTCTTTACTGACTTTATTTCATGTCCTAGCCAAATAGCTGATGTCTTTTCACAATTCATATTCAGACCTGACATTTTACCAAGTTTATCCAAGGTCTTAATAGTTTCTTCAAAAGATAATCGATCTCCATTTTGAAAAAATTGTGTGTCGTCAGCAGATCGTACAATTTTATATTCAATGTGATCTATAGCTATTCCCTTGATTTTTTTGCTCTGTCAGATCATGTTTGCCAAAATTTCAACACATAAAACAAACAAATACGGCGAAATAGGATCACCCTCCCTGCAACCCCTACTGATTTTAAATCAATTTGATGTTGTGTCCATTTATGATTACAGTGGCTTCAGTATTTCTTTATAATGTTTCTATCCAATTGCATATATTATCTCCAAAGCCAAAGGCTTTAAGTACTTTAAGCATAAAATTCCAGTCAATGCTATCAAAGGCTTTTTTGAAGTCAACGCATAACAACAACCCTGGAAGATTTTCTTTATTTAAATGGCATATTAAGTCATATATAAAGTCTAATGTTGTCCCCAATAAATCTTCCACGGATGAACCCAGGGTTTTTTGGGGTTTTTTTTTGGGTTTTTTTTTTTGATGAACCCAGTTTGATCTTCACTGATTAGACTTGGAAGAACTGATTTTATTCTGGCTGCTATGCATGCTGACCCAATTTTATATACAACATTCAGTAACGTGATAAGTCGCTGGTTTCTGATATATTCCTTAGATTTATCGTCTTTGGGAATACATATTATAATTCCTTCTTTCGAGTTGCAGATATTTCCTTTCTATCTAATCCTTCATTAAGTGATCCAACTACAAACACCCCAATCTGTTTTCAGAAGAATTTGAAAGATTCACAGGTGAATCCATCGCTTCCTGGACGTTTTATCATTTTTCAAATTTTCCAAGAGCTGTGGTTGCTTCTTCTACTGTTATTTTCCCTTCCAGGGGAAACTGAAACGTCATGATCAAGTTTGGGAAGCTCTTCTACAAGCTCGTCGATGTTACATTCTTCTACTTAGCCCCCTTCATATAACTGACAGTAGAAGTTATTCACTTCACCTATAATGTCTTTAGTATTTGTTAAATTATTTCCATGCATATCTATTAATTTCATCATTTGTTTACTAACATAATTTCGCTTCTCCAGACCACAAAAGAATCTGTGATCTTTTCACCTTGAGAAATCCATCTAGCTCTAGATCTAATCAAAACGCCTTCCATTATCTTTTCTCTAATAGCCTGTAATTTTTCATTCTTCAATTTGAGTTCTTTTATATCATCAGACGATTTTTCATTTTTCCTCTCTAATGTGTGGATTTCTTTTATGAGTGTGTTTTCTTCTCTTTGTTTCTTTTTTCAAATAGAATTTGTTATAGTTTTTGATTGATTTTCATCAATAGAACGTCAAGGAAAGTTGCTGTGATATTGTAAATTCTAGTTGCCTCAGCTGTGCTTGGTTATACTCTAGGTTATCATCATACGCCACTGCATACTCTTGTATTGTTCTTTAATTACATTATTAATTTCAATAACATATTTAGAGTCTTTTAGTAATGACAATTAAATTTCCAAAAATTGCTACCTATACCTTCAGTAGGGTTCTTAAACTTTAGTACTACCATTGAGTGATGTGTTCTGTAGCCTGGGATGATTTCGCAGTCTGCTATGTCCGACATCATGTGTTCGCTTATCAAAAAGAAGTCTAATCGGCTCTGTTGCCTGGGTTGGGATCTTCTCCAAGTAAACTGTCTTCTATCTGGATAGAAATCTCGCCATATATACCTACAAGATCTAGGTTGGCCATCATATCACTTACAGTTTCACTTGCCTTTGGATTATTCATATCTTTATAATCATCATGGTCAATATTTGGGTTCAATACTAATTTCCAATCACCTGCTATTATCAGATGTGATTTCCTTAATTCCTGAATGTGTTCTTCAATTTCTTGATAGAATTCTGGATTGTCTCTGTTTGGGCCGTAAAACATTTATGATTAAGAAGTCCTTGCCCATAAAGGTCATAGAGATGAACATGTAATTTCCGTTTAGATGTTTGTACACTTTATTTATTTTAAATTCAAAATTGTTGATAAATAAGGACCGCAACACCTCTTGAATTAGTATTATACGAAACAAAATAGCTGTTATGGATGCAATGGGTGTGTTGTGGGTGTCTGATTGTCTGACTCTCACACAGAATTATGGGTGCATGCATGACTTTTCCAATTCACATACACACACCCACTCACCCGAACATTGACAGCCAGGCAACAGAACAACACTTTCTTTGTTTCATGCTGCCTGAGCCATCAGACAAACATATATGATAAATACAAGTTCATCAGTAGGTCGGCACGCCAATCATAAGGCGTGCACATAGAACTATACCTATATATAAATGGCTATCTACTAGCGCTGCTGGTGCTGGCCGCATCCGGTCCCACACAGTTCTCTGAATGGCACAGGGTTCCAACGATGACGAGGAGGATGCTAAAGACGACGAAGACAGTGAAGATGACAAAGACGACGAAGAGGATGTCTAAAGAGTCAAGTCTGACACAGGACTAATAGAATTCCACAGAGCTGTGGCTCAAAAACACTTGGGTTGGGTAATTGTCGCCACTCAAGCCAGCCTGTCCACACCGACAAAAGGCGGAGAACAAAGGGGGTAGATCACAGCTTCGGCCCTAACCCCAACAAGTCGCAGCCAGTACCCTTCAGACCTGGGTACACATCTACCTGGGGGAACTGATTAACTACCTTGATTATCATGGCTACTATTCATAACAATCACGACTACATATATATTCATTAGCCCACATCACATTCCACAAGAACTTGGCATATTCTTTCTTTTCATAACACTACAACATTCCCTTTTCTGGAATCATAACACTGCAGCAGGAAAGGATTTCAATATAAACCCTTCAAAATCAAGTTTTCAAATTGGGGGAAGGATTCTCGCCTAGACCCTCTTCAATAAACCATGAAGACAATCTTTGCACACAATTAATGATTACTTTTCATCAAGCTATGAATGTCTTTCGTCATGACAGAAATGTTCATTTTCTTTCTCTTGTATCATGACGAGAATTGTTCATTTCATTTCATATAATCACCAGATTTGAGGAGGTTTCTTTTTCAAAAGATTCATCTACTTCAATATATGTAAGGGAAGGATTTCCACACACTCTTGTTTACCACACACACAACTATTCAATATTCATATCAAGAGTGAGTTAAATACTCATTCACATCAAAAATCAAAACTAGCATATATGATAGTCTATGTCACTCACTTGGGAGCTTATTATCCACAGTATCAAAAACTCGCCCTCTTCTCACAAAGTTTAAGTCACAGAATAAACAAATCTTTTTTCTTTTCCTGAGGACCACTTCCTTTAACGCTCACTTCATCTATTCATGTTTTCCCAAAATAATTTCGTGTTGCTACCCTATCAAGTCATAGGATAACAACACAACAAATACTTTTCTTTTCTCAACAACTTTCACAGTGCGCTGAGGAAGTTTCAGTCACTCCTAAACGGGAATATGGTTTCAGTTTGCCAATAAATAAATATTGAATGGTAAATACCTGACTGCCACCAAGAACAGGTAGGAGTCCCTCTTTGGCTTCTGGGTAGTTGCGTCGCTGGAATCACTGCAGAGACTGCCTAACCGTTTCAGTTCACTGGCTTAAACTGAGCGCAGGTGAGCAGCAGTCAGGTAAACTGTTCAACGGGCTTCCAGACGAATACTTTCTGGTTAGCAACGGTTGCACGGAAATTTGTGACTGGACGGGAAACAGTCCATCACAATACTCCCTCTCTCAAAAAAAACAATGTCCGAATTATTTTAAGTAAGAGGAAGTAAACAACTACAGGTCATAAAATTCCAGAAAAAATGCATGAAAAGGACATCAAAACTGGGATGTACACAAACCAATGTCTAAGGAACAGACTGGTTCTCAAAAGAATGTGAAAGAAGATCAGCAAAAATGTTCGATGATCCTGGAACTGATTCCACTTCAAACGAGAATTCCTGCAGAGACAATGCCCAACGCATAATTCAGGAATTCTTAAAATTTGACATTCGAAGGTGTGTCAAAGGTTGATGATCTGTTTGTAGGATAAACCCGTCTCATCTAAGGTATCAAACGAACTTCTGAACAGCCCAGACAGTGGGTAAACACTCTCGTTCGATGGTACTGTATGACTTTTCACGTTCCAACGGTGCCTACCTTTTTGTCAGAAGGCCCATTAGTCAGAAGGTCCATTAGTCAGAAGGCCCATTAGTCAGAAGGCCCATTAGTCTTCTGACTAACGGGCCTTCTGACTAGTGGGCCTTCTGACTAACGGGCCTTCTGATAATAAGGCATCCCCCATTCCCTACATGTTGATGTAGGGCATAAAAATGTAGGAAACATGAAAAACGGAAATCCAGTTTGTATGAATATTTGACAAATAACACCGTAGGGCAGTTACTGTAGGTCAGATAGAAATTCTGTGATCATCATTTTTGGCCTATCAGCGGTAATCCCTACATTCATGCAACTGAATGCCAACTGATTTCTGACTAAGGGCTTCTGACTAACGGGCCTTCTGACTAACGGGCCTTCTGACAATAAGGCATCCCCGTTCCAACAACTTGCGACTCCCAAACATAACTGGGTGAAGTACATCATCATCCTATTGCAGTAGTACAGCACCTAGCCCAGCAGAACTAGCATCAGTTCTAAAAACAAAAGGGCTTACCTAACCGAGGTAACAGTAATACAGGTGCTGACGACAAAATACTCTGAATCTTCTGTAATGCTACTGCACATTCAGGGGTCCAAAAAATAGATCTTCCAGCTCGACCAACATCCTTGATTAAATCAGAGAGTGGAGCACTCAAAGTGGAAAAACTGGGAAAATATCTCCTTTAAAAGCTAAGCAAACCTAGCAAAGATTTGACTTGCTTTCTGGTAGTGGGGTGAGAATTCTCGGAATCTTATTTATCTTTTTCTGCTCAGGATGCATGGCACACCTCCAACGATATGTCCAAGAAACTCCAGAGAATGGAAACCTGCCTTGATTTTTTCGAGGGACGAGCTGTGAGGTTGAAAGACCTCAGACACGAAAGAACACCTTTCACATGACGAAGATGTGCATCCTATGAAAGGCTTTGAACCAGAATATCATCAAAGAAACTGACAGCTGAGAACTTATCCAAAGCTAGCATGCGCATTATGCGTGCGAAACTGCAGGTGCTGACACAAGACCAAAGAGCATCCTTACAAATTGAAAAAGACCCATATGCGTTGTAAAAGCCATCTTTGGACGGTCCTCAGGCTTAACAACTATCTGCCAATATCCCTTTGCAAGATCTATCTTTGTAAAGAACTGTGCATCAAATAATCTTGCAAATAAACTTTCCATGTCAGGAATGGGCTCAGCATCAAAGACAGTAATCTTATTCAGAGAACGGAAATCAGTGCCAAAGCAACATGTACCATCTTACCAGCCACCGTGGCGAAGTGGTTAGTGTCATGGACTCCCGGCTGGGAGGTCGTGGGTTCGAATCCCATCAGAATCATGTGGGTTTTTCTGCTCCGACTGGCTCCTACCCACAGTTGAGTTTGCTGCGGACTCATTTGGGAAGACTGGGACCACACAGTCGAGTTTCATCCACTTAATGGATGCGTTTCTGAGAGTGTTGCTCAAATTTCCTGACCAACACTGCAGGTGCCTGTATCTCTCGGGTGTGGTTGACACCGGGATATATTATGAAAGGAAGCGTAGAGTACAGCCCTGTCATGTAGTCTCAGACCGAAATGGAAATCCATAGCATCATCTTAATCATCCTCTTTCTCATCAATCAGCGTAAAAAATGTCTCAAGTTTTGTGGTCCTTCATGCCCTGCTCTCATGGTGACCTCAATTTCGATGTCCTCTCCACGTCTGTGGCCTTGGTTTGGTTCTTTCGGGGGGTCACCGGTATCGGTGAGTCCATGGGGGGCTGTCATTGGACTGACGTGGTAGCGACCTCCGGAGGGAGAGCTCACTCATGTCGGCTCCGCGACTAAGCAATTATTGTCGTCAGTAGGGGGCTTAGTAGGTGGTGTCCTGCGTATGTTAGATCAGAACAGGCGCCACTGAACACCACCGAAGTGACTCGGTAGCAGTACAGTGTTTCCTTCGGTGGGTTGCCTCTTGACAACTTGACATTGACTGCTCCTGTGGATTGCCGGTGCCAGGGCTGCGGCAGGGCCGACTGGGCTGTGACTGTGGATGGGGTGTCGGAGTGAGCGGCGTGGGTGCACTGCCTCTGAGATGGCGCAGACGTTGGGACAGCCAAAAAAACACAAAAAAAACCAAAACAAAAAAAAAAAAACATATACCATCTTTTTTCCTGACTAGCACAACTGGGGAGGCATAGGGACTATTTGAAGGTTCAATGATATGGAGTTCCAACATGATGCCAACTTCTTCTCTCTCAACACCTCTCTAGCAGAGAAGGGGGTGTCGTAACACCTTTTTCTAACTGGCACATCTGTTGTTAAGTGGAATCTCTAATAGCATGTTGCCTGAAAAGGAGCCTCGTTTCGGAGTCAGAATATCCTGAAAATCCGCAAAGATTCCTTGTAACTCCTTAGCATTGCTGTCAGACAAAGTACTATTAAACTGTACTGAATTGATATCTTCATCTGGCATAGAAGATGCCATGGGAACAGGTAAAGTGTGTATTGGTAGTGCGTCATCGCAGTCTTGAATAACACCGACTGTGTACACGACTATAGGATCACGAGAATTTGGAACGGGTTCGAACAAAAAACAATTCGTGAATAACTCTTGAATGAAACATCTTTTGCCAGAACTGAGAGGCGCTATCTCTGACCATGGTACTGACTATCCCTGTGAGGTAACTGTTGGGATACTCTGAGACACAGACACAGCAGAACAGCGAATGTACCTCTTCAACATATATTGTCATGAAAAAACTTTTCTTTTCCTTTGGTGAGAACTTTGTAGTCAGGATGCAAGACTTTGCTAACTGGGAATGGTCCTGACAACTAGCTAATAACTTGTGTGAATCCGTAGGGAGGAGAACAAGGACTTTGTCGTCAACCTGGAAATGACGTTCTCTAGCGTTATGATCAAAATACATTTTTCCTTTAGCAGAGGAATCGATAGAATGATCCATAGCCATCTTGCATGAGTCAGCAATGACATTTTCAAGCTCAAACAAGTAGGCATAAAGGGGTTTCGCTTCAGCATCATGACCATCAGACTGGGTCCAAGACTCCTGCAATAGAGTGATAGGGCCACGAACTTGTCGACCGAACAACTGAAATGGGGAAAAACCTGTACTTTCTGAAGGCCACTCTCTGCATGCAATAGCAGTGCAGGTAGATATCCATGCAATGCCTTTGGGTAAGAATGCACAGTTTTCTTCAGCATCGATTTCAGAGTGCCATGAAAACGCTCAACATGACCTTTTGCCTGAGGATGGTATGGCGATGTGCGAATGCCCTTGGTAGCACATAACACATGAAACTGTTTCATGAGGTCAGAATTAAACTGGGTGCCTTTATCTGAAAGAATCTCTTTTGGGAATCTTAGACAAGAAAAGATTCCCAATAGTACTTCTGCTACACTGACAGTAGAGATATCCTTCAAGGGAACAGCCTCTGGGTAACGGGTGGCTATATCAATCAAGGTGAAAAATATATCTGTGACCTTGCTCCGAAGGAGGAGACAGTGGACCCAAAAGGTCAACAGCCACACTGTCAAATGGAGTACCAAGGAATGGAATAGTAGAAAGGGGTACTGGACAAACTTTTCCCTTAGGTACTGTCTTCTGACAAACGTGACATGAAGCTACATACTTGGCCCCATCTACAGTTACACCAGGCCAAAAGAACTTGTTGAGGATTCTTGCCAGAGTTCGATGAGAACCACAATGACCTGACAGAATAAGATCGTGTGCTACAGATAGCACTGTAGGTTGTAGGTCAGAGGGAACAACAACCTGATCAAAAGGAATGTCATTATTTTTAAAAGCCTGCACAGAACCCCATCTGACAAATAGTAATAGAAGGTAGCTGTACCAGACTTCTTCACTTCACCAGAAGATGCTAACTGGAAACATGTCTTCAGTGACTCATCGTCCTTTTGTTTTTGAATCAGATCAGAACAAGAAATATTCAAATTGTCAGAGATCTGACACAGGGGTTTCTTCTCTACCACATGTTTAGCTATAGCTCTGGTAACGGCAGCTAAAGAGAAAGGTTCATCACTCGCATCACTGGAAGCTCTCCTCCACGGATACAAGGAACATTACCTATGATGAGATTTGCGACAGGACTGTTTAGGACACAGCAGGTTAGATCGCCTTAAAGTAGGGGCTGCTGACAGGAACTGTAGCTAGTGGGAATTCATCCACACGTCCTCCAAAAGGAACACAGCTCACTGTAGTACCTAGCATCTGGCTATCAGAAACCAGTCGCTTGCGAACACCACAGATGGTAGCACCAGTGTCGCACAATACAGAACTTAGAGTGCCAATGACAGAACCAGATTACAAGTTCAACTTCTCTGTGAATTCCCCTGCAGCTGAACAGGCGAATGGGGAGCGAATAATCGAACAAGCAGCAGTAGAGTGTTGTCAGCTGACATGTCGACGCCAGGCGAACTGCCAACAACAAAGGGGCACTTATCCGGGTGACTAAGATTGCAAATCTTACATGGTTTCTACCTGACTTCCGTGATTATTTGGAAGCCCCATGCCCGGTCTTTTTACATAGAAAACAGACAATGCTGGAAGACTGGGGTAAATGTATTTCCTGATGAACCTCTGTTGACTGAATACTGATGAGCACCACAACCACGGTAACGGTTACCGCTACCTTGATGAGCTGGAGTGCTGGGTTTCTGAACAACAGGATGTGTGGGGCAAAATACCTTCAACCTCTATCTGACTGACCACAGAATGGGGGTCTATCTGACTGTCCAGAAGTACTATGGGAAACAAGCAAAAATATTTACATCAGCTTTCCTGGAAAGGAGCTTAGTGGGATGGGCACGCCTGTATGACTCGGCAGATTTGATCATGGCATCAAATGTTTTTTTCATCTTTTTCACACAAGAAAATAGCCAAATCCTTAGAAACACATTCTAAAAAACTGCTCTCTCAGAATAAGATCAACAAGACCTTGAAAAAAATTTCTCAGTCTTGGACAACGAAATCCAGTGATCAAGAAGGCATCTAAGTTCCACTGAAAAAGTTTCAAAGGGTTCATCTGCACTAGGTTTTGACTCACGAAAACGCTTACGAAAAGCGTCTGGAGTACACTGAAATTTCTTCAACAATCTTTCTTTCAACAGCTTATAAGAAACCACATTATTTTCTGCCAAATTGTGATAAATTGTGAGAGCTGAACCATCGAGTAATGCAGAGAGATAAGTGACCCATAGACTTTCTGACCAGCCTTGAGAGCGAGCATGGGTTTTGAACCTGAAAAGATAACTATCAATGTCATCTGTTCTTTCTTTAAAGGGAGGCAATTTGGGAATGGGTAGGACAAGGGGTGGTAGACCTGGGTATGCTAGTACTTTGACTGTCCTCACCTGAAATTAGTCCTTGACGAGAAATTTCAAACTGTATTCTTTTAGTTTCTTCAATCTCTTGTGCTCTTTTAGTTTTCACTATCTCATGTGCTCTTTTGGTTTCCTCTGTTGCTTTTATTCTTTTAGTTTCCTCTTCTTCCTGCATTTGCTGTATGTTCATTCTTTCTAAATCTTGCATAATACATTTATCAACATAGTCAAATAAAACCAGTCCTTCAATACCAAATGCCTTACCACGTTGTAAGTACTTGGTGAAATTTTATCTTCGTCCACAGAGGTCATAGTGTAACACAAACTCAGTGGACCAAATACAATGAAAAGAACAACTTAGACACTATGTCCACTGAAATATATTTCAAAGAGGGTTATTATTTTTTTTTTCACACAAACATTTATATCTGTCACACTCTTGAAAATATTGACTATTGACTACCCAACGAAACGACAGTGATAACTAATAAACAGAAGTGTTGGGGTATGGGAAATGCACTTAGCAATCAATAAGTGATCAACAAATGCATCAGTCAATAACAGCAATAATGAATAAACATATGCAGAAATGAATCAACAATAAACATATGCATACGTCAATCAATAATAGAAATAATAAATCAATACAAGATTGTGGTGTTTTTTTTTTTTCTTGCAAAATTGTTTTAAAAATGGCCCGGGCAGCCAGCCATACACATTCATTCAAGAGAAAGAATCCTAAGAACGCAATAGGAGCAACACAATCTCCAAGTGAAAGGGGTAGAAATAGAAACAATCAGAATGGTAATAAAGATAATCAAACTAAAGCCCGCAGAAGATAAAGAACTAGTCCCTCATATCTCCAACTATACAAAGGAGATACCCTGTTACGCTGGAGATGTGAAACCGACTTAACCAGAAACAATCATTCAACAACACAAAACAATCGATTCTCTCAAACGGAAAGCCTGCAAAAGTGTCCTAACTTAATAACTGGGGACACTACAAGGGGTTACAAAAGAAATCCTAACCCTAACACAATTTCAAAGGTAAATGTGAAAAGTTCTACGGGGGGTCACCAGATGTTACGGATGGAGTGAGTGTGTTGTGGGTGTCTGACTGTCTGACTCTCGCACAGAAATTACGGGTGCATGCACGACTTTTCCAGTTCACATACACACACCCACTCGCCCGAACATTGACAGCCAGGCAACAGAACAACACTTTCTTTTGTTTTATGCTGCCTGAGCCATCAGACAAACATATATAATAAAACAAGTTCATCAACAGGTCGGCACGCCAACCATAAGGTGTGCACATAGAACTCTATCTCTATATATAAATGGCTATCTACTAGCACTGCTGGTGCTGGCTGCGTCTGGTCCCACACGGTTCTCTGAACGGTGCAGGGTTCCAATGATGAGGAGGAGGATGCTAAAGACAATGAAGACGACAAAGACGACATCTACAGAGTCAAGTCTGACACAGTATTAATGGAACTTCACAGAGCTGTGGCTCAAAAACACAACAACACCAACAGCGTCTCTGCTGATGACAAGGCGACAGTCTCACACAGGAGCTGTGGCTCACACACAAAAACAGAACGCTGCGACGGCCTAGCCAACAGGTCGCTGGATCAAATATCGGGAACAGTGCTCTGGCTTGGCAGCAGCAGCGTCTCTGGCCCAACTGGCTCAGCAGTTAGTTGGTCCTGGGTGCAGTGGCAGGTAGGGTACTTGTCGGCACTCGGGCCGGCCTCTTCACGTCGTCAAAAGGTGGAGAACAAGGGGGTATATCACAGCTGCGGCCCCGACCCTCAACAAGTGGCAGCCAGTCCCCTTCAGACCAGGGTACACCTCTACCTGGGGGAACTGATTAACTACCTTGATTATCATGGCCACTATTCGTTACAGTCACGACTACATTCATATTCATTAGCCACAACGCATTCCTCTTGAACTTGACATATTCTTTCTTCATGACACTACAACATTCCATTTTTGGGAATCATAACACTACAACATTCCTTTTTCTGGAATCATAACACTACAATTCAATATAAACCTTTCAAAATCTAGTTTTCCAAATTGGGGGAAGGATTCCCGCCTAGATCTTCTTCAATAAACCATGAATACAATCATTGCACACAATTAATGATTACTTTTCATCAAACTATGAATGTCTTTCATCATGACAGAAATGTTCATTTCTTTCTCTTGTATCATGACGAGAATGTTCATTTCATTTCATATAATCACCAGATTTGAGAAGGTTTCTTTTTCAAAAGATTCGTCTACTTCAATATATGTAAGGGAAGGATTTCCACACACTCATGTTTACCAACACACAACCATTCAATATTCATATCAAGAGTGAGTTAAAATACTCGTTCACATTAAAAATCAAAATTAGCATATATGGTAGTCTATGTCACTCACTTTGGGAGCTTATCCACAGCATCAAAACTCTCCCTCTTCTCGCAAAGTTAAGTCACAGAATAAACAAAATCTTTTTTCTTTTCCTGAAGACCACTTCCTTTAACACTCACTTCATCTATTCATGTTTTCCGAATAATTTCATTTTGCTACCCTATCAAGTCATAGGATAACAGAACACAACGAATACTTTTCTTTTCTAAACAAAACTTTTACAGTGCGCTGAGGAAGTTTCAGTCACTCCTAAACGGGAATACGGTTTCGGTTTGCTAAAAAGTACCTATTGAATGATAAATACCTGACTGCCACCAAGAACAGATAGGAGTCCCTCTTCGGCTTCTGGGTAGTTGCGTTGCTGGAATCACTGCAGAGACTGCCCAACCGTTCCAGCTCACCCGGCTTAAACAGAGTGCAGGTGAGCAGCAGTCAGGTGAACTTTTCAACGGGCTTCCGAACGACTACCTTCCGGTTAGCACGGTTGCACGAAAATTTGTGATTGGACGGGAAACGGTCCATCACAATAGGATTGGTATCCTCATTCTGATCTATAATATTTATCCATATCAGGGTTTAAATGTGTGTCCTGAAGTAAAAAGATAGTGTCCTTTTTGTCTTAAATAGAGAAAAACATCTCTTCTTTTCTTTTCCCTTCTAGGCCCTTGACAGTTAATGGTACAAACTGAAATGTTTTGAGACATGATAGCTAATCGTATGGGTTGAATCTATAGTGCTAATCCACGCATACGTAAAGCAAAGACTGGCAGTACCAGAAACACATTCCATAACATAAAAAGAGAAGAAAATACTTTAGTACATTAAACAGAAATGTCACAAAAATAAACACTGTTTGCAAAAACAAACAAAAAGAGACATGCTCAGCACGCAAAGTATCTACTTGAGCGCTGTTCATAAATAGCCAGGGGATTTCATCCTGATTGCATAATTACCGTAAACAGATATTTGTCATCAAATGTGGTGCTCACGTTAAATGCATCGTTTGGAAATCCTTCAAGCAGTCCCTTCCACATCCTCACAAAAAAAAAAAAAAAAAAAAAAAAAAAAAATCTTTGACCGTCATCCCCATCTAAAGAAGGCAGCCGACTCCTCCTCCCAACCCACCCTAGCCTCGATGCATCGAGGCATTCTGAAGAAAAAGGCACATGCTTGAGAGACCAATATAAGAGAGAGAGAGAGAGAGAGAATGTGTGCGCACGGGGAGGGGGGGGGGGGCGTAAATGTGTGAATGTGCGCATGCGTTCTCGCGTACACTCGCATGTCCATCTACCCATCTGTCCATGTTCATGTGCCTGTGTGGAACATATACGTAGAGTACGTGTGTATGTAAACATAAGAAAAGGAGACTGATATGAGAGAGATTCCCATCGAATATCTAAGTGATAAAAAATCGCCAGTCCACTATCAGGATTATTTTTTCTAATAAGATTTGATCCAGAAAAGAAAGTTATAATTCAAATGGTAAATTGGTAACAGTTGACTTGGTCTTTTGCAGAACAACTATATAATTTGAAGATTGGTGGTAAAGACCGAAACAAAGGGGGGTCAAAAGGAAAACAAAAACAATACTCAACGTTCCGACTCTAAGAGTCTTTTCCAAGTGACATGAAACTGAGGACCCACGACAGCGCACGCAAATTTTGCTGTGTTAATGATGTAAAAAATGGGGAGACGCAGATAAAACAAAAAAGATGTCACAATAAATTTTGAAGTCACAAGAACTCAAACACACGTGCACACAAAAAAAAAAAGGGAAAGGAGGCTGGGTAGACACAGGCTAAGAAAGGTGAGTGAATAGAAATCAGAGGAAATCTGGGTTTGAAAATAGATGGTTGTTGTGGGAGGGTGGGGGCAAAGAGGGAGGGGGGAGGAGGGGAAGGGGAGGAGAGAAGAAGACACACACACACACACGCACACACATGTGCGCGCTCCCCACCCTCCCGGCATCACCCACCCCCACACACCTACCATTTATAGAGAGGCAGAGAGAGAGGGGGAGGGGAAGGGGGGAAGCCCGTTTACAACTCATAAAGATATGCATACCTTAGGGTGTCTAGGCATATATATGATGTATACATGCACAACCGCAAACATTTTTTACAAAAAAACAAACACACACACACACACTAGTATGGACATAAATCGAAAAAAAGAAAAAAAAAAACCCTTATATCCCAATGATTTACCTGCGGGATCAATTCAGTTTTTGTTTCTGAACATGAATAGTTATATGCCATGATCATGTTTACAATATGATTATAAAATTCATTACACATTTGTCACATAATGCAAATGTTTCATGAAACATAAATTATCATGATGGCACTCAATGGCACATGATGAACATGTTCTAGCAATGTGTGCAGATTTGGTCCAAAGAAAGAAAGAAACGAGAACACTTGAAAAAGACACTCTCGACTGGGGGGGGGGGGGGGGGGGGGGGGGGGGGGGGGGGGGGGGGGGGGACTAATGGTTTATCAAAGTAAGTGTGCACGCGCACAGGGTGAGGGAGAGAGGGAGCTGTCCTTCGGTCGGCACAGTCTGCACAATACTGTCACTGCTCTGACAGTCTTCAGAGCTGGCAGTCTTAAGATTTCCAAAGACTCCCTCCACAGCTGGTTGTCCTTTAGGCGACACAGTCTGCACAGTATTATCACCAGTCTGACAGTCTCCAGAGCTAGCAGTCTCTGTCTCTGTCACTGTTGTCTGTCTTTCTTCACTGTGTATCCAAGCAGTCGTCAATTGTTTTTTCTCACACACGATGTGCTTGTGCTGTGTAGAGGGGTGGCGAAAACCGCCTGGGGTAACGATGGACATGCTTGACCCCGGCCTGTCCTCTCCAACCTCCCCTCTTTCGTGACTGCTCCCCCTCCCCCAGGCTGCACGCGTCCCCGTATCGCCGTCTGCCTGTGACCCGGAGACCTCTGGGTGAGGGCTGTTGAATCAAGCAGAGCTCTGTCGATTTAACCCATATCTCCGTTTTCTATTGTTAGAATACGCTGATCGGTCAATTTGCAATACAATTTTCCATGTTAAGAAAGACCAGGCCGAAACTGCTGCTGGGTGCCTCTTCATCTGCAACAGTCTTTGCGAGCTTGTTTTGGTAAGATCTGCGTTTATGCAAATCTGTGACTTTTCATTTCTCAGTTTTTTTTTTCTCTGTCTAAATATTTCTGATTTGATTTTCCTGTTCATGAGCCTGATTATAACTGGTTGGTTCTGTTCATGCACAAAGTTTTCTACTCGGTGTGTGACACTAATGTGGGCAGAGTAAAAAGAGGAGACCTCTAGTGTTTTCTGTATTAGGTGCAGTACTTTGACTTTGGTCGATTCTGACGTCTCCGTTTTAGAATCCCCGTTCAAATTGATTATCTTAAAGTTGTCCTTTCGTGTGTATTGTTCTAAAGTATTACAAAGTTGTTTTTCTTTCTTGACTTCTTTCTCCAGGCGTTCGACTTCATCCATTAATCCAGAGTATTTCTTCTCCAGTACTTCTGTCCTTTTCCTCAGGTATGAATTTTCTTTTCTGATCTAAAACATTTCCGATAATACCTTTTCTATTTGAGTATTAATTTTGTCTGTCACTCTCCTCCCACCTTGCATACCACTTTCCAGACAATTTAGAGCGGCAGTAACTACATTGTCACTGTTTCCAAGGATTTCCTTTTGAGCACCTTCATCTTCATCTTAATCTTCATCCATTGAACGTCCTCAGTCATCATGTTGACTATTCTGACCTTCACCTGCTCTTTTGTCGCTGTTGGCCAAACTGCTTGCAAAGTCTGTTATTTTGTGCTGTTGTTGGTCCACAGGTTTTCGTTTATTACTTGACAAACGTTCTTTACTAAAAACTTCTTCCCTGAAAAATTCTTCCTTTAGTCCGAAGGTGATTGCACTTTTCTGTAGTAGGACTTTCGCTGACTTGTCTTGAAACATTGTTAGCAGCAGTAGTAGTAGTAGGGACCGGCTTTTTAGCCTTAGGTCTTACGGCCTATTTGTGTCCCCTCATCATTTTTCAATTTAATTTTGGTCTGGTTGCATGCCTATCTTATAAATAACATTATATTCAATCCACACTAAAGAAAAGATCTTTCAATTTAGGGTTTTCATCTTGGAGTTTTTTAAAGCTGTTGATGTCAGGTGCATATTTGGTGTTAGTAGGCAGGGCATTCCAATAATTAACAATTCTGAAAGCAAAACAAGACTTTCATTTGTTAGTGTGGCAATGTCTGATAAAAATCTTGCCTTTTATTTCTCGTGCAATCCACTTCAGAGAATTTGAAAAGCGCATGCACATTAACTTCATCATAATTATGGACTATTTTTAAAAATTGGATTAGGTCTCCTCTGATCCTCCTCCCTTTCAGTGAGTGTAATTGGAGATAATGTAATCTTTCTTTATATTTTAGATTACTGCATTCTTTCAGGATTTTAGTAGCTCGCCTTTGTACATTTTCTATCATTTTTGACTGTCTCTTGAGATGGGGACTCCAAATTACATTAGCGTATTCAAGATGGGGCCTAACAAATGCTTGAGTAAGTAACTTGACAAATGTCTCCTTTTCTAGAAAGGTAAAAGTTCTGATGAGTCCCATCATCTGATTTGCTTTGTTTACAACTCTCTGGATGTGAGGATCAAAGGATAGATCTTAATCAAAGGTTACTCCCTGATCTGTTCTTCATCACATGTGTTTATTTTCTGCAATTCGTCATTCACAATCATAGTATATTCAAACTGTTTATTCTTTTTGCCAATGTGCACACCTTACATTTTGCTACATTGAAGTAAAGGCTCCATTCATCTGACCATTCTTGTAGCTTGTTTATATCCTGTTGAATCTTTGTGCTGTTTGTCACCTTATCATATATTTTTGTGTCATTTGCAAATATTTTGCATGTGGTTTGAGTCATGTCCGGTAAATCACTAATGAATGATATGGGCCCTAGGATACTACCCTGTGGAACTCCACTTAGGACGTCAGATGTCTTGATCTCTCTTCTCCCACTCTCACTAATTGTGACCTTCCTTTAAGAAAACCACTAATCCAGTTTAGAACATTACCATTTATTCCATATGCTTTTAGTTTAGTTAGCAGCCTTTTGTGGGGCAAATGCCTTTCTAAAGTCCAAGTACATTATATCAATTGGCTCCCCATTATCTATCAATTCTGTTTGATTGTCAATTACTCCTAGTAATTGTGTGACACATGATCTCTTTTTCCTAAATCCATGTTGGCATTTTCAGTAAAATGAGCAACTACCACATCCCTTACAAGTTCTCTCTAAAATCTTACATGCAATACAAGTTAAGCTCACCGGCCTGTAATTACCTGGGTCTGTTTTGGAACCTTTTTTTAAATATAGCTGTGACCTCTGCAGTCTTCCAGTCTCTAGGCAAGGACCCTGTTTCTAAGGATTTGTTAAATATATTACATAGTGGACTAGCTATCTCATCACTTACTTCTTTTAACACTCGTTGTGGAATGAGATCGGGACCTTGAGACTTGTTAGGGTTTAACTCTTTCAATTTGCTTCTAACTGCATGGGTGGTTACCCTTACATCACATATGATATAGATACACCATCAGATCAGGAACACCCTGGTAAGTTTGGGATGCTACTTAGGTCCTCACGTGTGAAAACGGTAGAGAAGAAGTCGTTTAGCGTTTCTGCCCTTTTCTTTATCGTTATCTACCAAACTTTCATCTTTCCTTTTCAATGTGCCTATTCCAGTGTTTATTTTTATCTTTTCTTTTACATATTTCTAGAACATTTTTGGGGTTACTTTTACTTTCTTTACCTATTTTCTCTTTCATATTTGCATGGCTTCTCTTAACAAGTCTGTTGCTTAAATTCCTTATTTCAGTATATCTTAAGTAATCCCATTCTGATTTGGTGCACAAAGTATCTTTTGAACATGTTGTATTTCTTTTTGATTGTTTTTAAATGCTTTTCCATCCATCCATATCGGCTTTATGTTTTTCACCGAATCTATTTTCACTTTTGGAATGCGTTCTTCCATACCTGTTGTTAGTACTCCTTTGAGGTGATTCCAGCTATCTTCTACATTCATTTGGTCCATAGTTGTCCAATCGTGGTTACTCATAATACTTCTCAGTTGGTTATAATTTCCTTTGTTTAGATTGAAAATATATCTTGCCTTTGATTTCATGCTGTAGTTTGTTAATACATAAACTTCAAAGGACAATACATCATGGTCACTTTTTTCCAACTGAATCCTGGTGTGTAATACCTGAAATAAGATTATCCTCATTCACTAATATCCAGTCATCCAAAGTTGGGTTCTGTCCTGGTCTCCTCCTTGTTGGTTTGTTAACTTTCTGAATCAAGTATTCATCATTGATTCTTTCCACAATTTGCTCACCTTTCTCCCCTGACCACTTTCCATCCCATCTGACAAATGGGTAATCGAAATCACCCATAATCAATACTTTGTCAAATTTTAACATTATAATATATTTTAACAGGTCAAACATTTTTTCATCATCAGCTTCAGAACTCTCATTAGGACTTCTATAGATGCAGCCAAGTAATACTGTGTTTCTGTCATTGCTATTAAATGTGCACCATACGCTTTCCTGGAACTCAGATGTGTTTAGTTCTTTACATTCACCTACGTTTAAGGATTTCTCTATATAATGCTACCCTCTACTTGTTTTGTTAGTTAAGAACATATCGTAGTTTGGAATATGGTATTCTGATTCGATGAAATTCTTAGCATTCTTGGGTTTTTATTTCAGTGAGACCAATTATACTAGGTTTAATTTCGTGTATTCTTGTAAAAAACTCATCTTTTTTGTTCAGAAAGCTGTCCATATTGGTGTACAGTACTGAGCATCCATTCAGTCCATACCTTGCCCTCTCATGATTCCCTGTCTTACCATTCATTCTTCCATTTTTGTTTGTTTTATTCACACTATGTACATGTCCTTGATCCAGTCAATCCTGTCACTCCCACCAGTGTTTCCTGCACCAGTCCTGCCATTGGTCATTCTTGGTTTTATGGTCACTATCTTTCCTTGGCATATTGCTAAGTTCTTTTCACCGTCTTCAATGCGTTTTTTTAACTCATCCCTCTACATCTTGTGGGTCTTACGTTCTTTCATGTTGTAGTCCGGATTCAAAGACTCCCTTGTCCTTGTCCCTCACGTCTCTGTTCAGTTCAGGGGCCTTTTTCTGGATCTCTTGCTTCATGTTCTCCATCTTTTTTTTTTTTTTTGCTGTCCCAACCTCTGCACCACCTCAGAGGCAGTGCACCCCACGCCGCTCATTCCAACCCCCTGTCCACAGCCACAGCCCGATAGGCCCTGCTGTAGCCCTGGCACCAGCAATCCACAGGGGGGCAGTCAGTGTCAAGTCGTCAAGAGGCAACCCACCGGAGGAGACACTGCACTGCTGCCGAGTCACTTCAGTGGTGTTCAGTGGCACCTGTTCTGATCTAACATATGCAAGACACCACCTACTAAACCCCCTACTGATGACAATAATTGCTTAGTCGCGGAGCCGGTGTGAGTGAGCTCTCCCTCCAGAGGGCACCACCACATCCGTCCAATGACAGCCCCTTGGACCGATACCGGTGACCCCGACAGAACCAAACCAAGGCCACAGACTTGGAGAGGACATCGAAACTGAGGTCACCATGAGAGCAGGGCATGAAGGGCCACAGAACTTGAGACATTTCTTTTTTTTATGCTGATCGATGAGAGTGCGGATAAGTAAGATGATGCTACGGATTTCCATTTCGGTCTGAGACTACATGACAGGGCTGTACTGTACACTTCCTTTCATAATATATCCCAGTGTGAACCAGGCCTGAGAGACACAGGCACCCTGCAGTGTTGGTCAGGAAATTTGAGCAATATTCTCAGAAACGCATCCATTAAGTGGATGAAGCTCGACTGTGTGGTCCCAGTCTTCCAAACTGAGTCCACAGCAAACTCAACTCTGGGTAGGAGCCGGTCGGGGCAGAAAACCCACATGACTCTGATGGGATTTGAACCCACGACCTCCCAGCCAGGAGTCCGCGACGCTAACCACTTCGCCACGGCGGTTGGTTGGTTCTCCGTCTTGATAGTGACTCTCATCAATCTTGGTTTATTCCCACCTTCTTTGCCCAGTGTGATTGGGTTACTTGCATCCTCCTCATCCAAAGTGACTAGCTTCCCCAGCAGTTTCTTGGCAGCATACAGGTCGTCGTCAATTCTGTCTTGATATAATTGTTGGATCTTTTTGTTCTGGTTCTCCTCGCCTGGTGTTGTCCTTCTAGGGCCCATAGTGGTGAAAAGGTGACTAACCTGAATATTGTTACCGAGGGAAGGACGTTGCAGTTGGCAGGAGTGTGTAAATACAGATTCAGCACACTACAACATTGGTGAAACAGTCGTCTTCCATTTTTTTGACTTGGCAGAAATGATAATTCTCTTTGGTAATAAAAATTCTACTTTTCAAAGTCAAACCGCTGCAGTGGTTATCCTTCACGCAGACTTACTTATAGTTGAACCATGGCACATTTCTTCTCTCAGCTGCGCTAAGTCCGGAAAATGCGCTCAGGCCATTTTGTGCGGAGCGCTGACAAGACACGTCTAACTCCGACGGTGAATAGCTGTCAAGTAGCCCCCGTTCATTAGATGTTGATATGACTGACCTTGGTACATGCACTGTGCACTCTGCATCAATGATGGCATGGCTTCCTCACAAGGTCAGTGCACGATTTTTTGAACGTCTGTCCTTTTAAGCAAGTCACAGTCAGAACATGTGAACTTGACCCTCTCCCCTCATCCCTTCTTACCTGCTGTCTTGATGATCTTCTCCCATACTTTACATCCATTATCAGTGACTCCTTACAATCAGGTTGTTTTCCCACTCTGTTCAAATCTGCAGTTGTCAGACCTCTCCTGAAGAAGCAAAACTTAGATCCTGAAAATCTCAAGAACTACAGACCTGTCTCTAATCTCCCATTTCTTTCCAAACTGATTGAAAAAGTTGTTCTTGCTCAACTGTCTGAACATCTCTCTGTAAACAATCTCTTGTACTCAAACCAGTCGGCCTACTGGGCTGGCCATAGCACCGAGACAGCGCTTCTCAAGATAGCAAAGATGGAAACAAAGTTTCTCTCTCTCTCTCCTAGATTTGTCTGCTGCCTTTGATACAATAGATCACTCCATTCTTTCTGTCCTTTCCTGGTCCTCTTCATATCTCTCTGATCGCACACAAACTGTTTCAGTGAAAGGTGTTAAGTCCCCACCAAAAGCTCTTCAGTTTGGTGTCCCTCAGGGATCTGTCCTGGGACCAGTTTTGTTTGTGCTCAGCCTCTCTCAGCCATTATCAGCCAACACTCTCTCCTTCACCATAGCTTTTCAAATGACAACCAGCTGTATATCTCTGCCAATCTCAGTCAGCTTCATGAAATAATCTCCTCTTCTCAAGCATGCATTACCGATGTTAAATCATGGATGCACAATAACAAACTACAACTTAACGCAGACAAAACTGAAATAATCCTCATTGCTTTAAAACACACTGTTAGAACTTATTCTCTCCCTAGTTCCATAAATGTTGATTGAAACGAGAAAGCTATCAGTGTCTGTTCGTAACCTTGCCGTTACACTCGACCAAACTCTCTCTTTCAAACAACATATCTCTATTGTGTGCAAATCCTGCTACATTGTACGTCGTAGAATTAGCTCAGTTTTCGCCGCTTCCTCACTCAAAATGCCCTGAAGACTCTAATCTGTGTTTTTTATCCTGTCTCGGCTTGACAATTGTAACTCCCACCTTGCCGGTTGTCCCTTAACTCTCATCTCTAAACTTCAAAAAGTTCAGAACACGCCGCCCGTCTGATCTCCCGCTCCTCTAGATCTGATCACATATCACCAGTTTCTGTCATCCTTACACTGGCTTCCAGTTCAATCTCACATTGACTTTAAAGGTTCAGTTCAGGTTCAAAATAGGGACAAAATCTTAACAGATTCATTAAGCCTCACGGCTTATAATTTGTCCCATCATTCTATGAAAAATAAGTTAACCTCAAGGTCATAAGCATGCTCAAGATATTTAGACATCATAATCAAATAATACATCTATTAGCATGTTTCCTTTGTCTATAAGATTTTTGAAAGCATTTTGATTAGGGGCACGTTTAATATTTGGTGCAAGCTGATTCCAATAAGGTGCAACTCGATTACTGAAAGTGAATTTTCTTCTGTTAGTACGGCTAAACTCAATGTGAATTTTATCAGTAGGGTTTCTTGTTTTATCGAAGTTGGATAAAGTAAAAAATTTAGTAGAGTCAATCATCAACATGATTAAACAATTTGTAGGCTTGAATCAGGTCACCCCGTAATCGTCGAGCTTTCAAAGATGGTAATTTCAACTTTTCCAATCTATCTTGATATGGTAGGTCTTTCAATTCCTTTATCAATTTAGTAGCTCTCCTCTGTACTTTTTCTATTGCGGAAGACTGGCTTTCAAATATGGATACCAAACAATATTTCCATACTCAAGATCGGCCTGACTAAGGCTTTATATAATTTGAGAAAAGTATCTTTATTTAGAAAATCTAAAGAACGCCGTATGATTCCGATCACTTTATTTGCCTTATTTACAACATTGTACACATGATTATCAAAAGTAAATTTTTTATCAAAATGACCCCAAAGTCTTTTTTCTTCTTCACATTGGGTTATAATAACTGTCTGAGTACCTTTAATAACATAGTCATGCTCGGGATTCTTTTTGCCAATATGCAGTACTTTGCATTTTGAAGCATTAAAATACAAGTTCCATGTCTCTGACCATCTTTCCAAAGTATCAATATCCATTTGTAACAATTCATGATTTTCTGTTGTATTATAAAAATTTTTCTAGCATCAGCAAAATCTTACAGAAACTGTGTATAATGATTGAGGTAAATCATTTATAAAAATTGTGAATAATACAGGGCCAAGAATACTACCTTGCGGAATTCCATTCTTCACCATGTTTTACTAGAATAGGTAGCCCCAACTTTAACTTGCTGAGTTCTATTCTTTAAAAAATCCCTGATCCACTTTAATACATGGCCTGAAATTCCACAAGAACCTAATTTTTTTAGTAATTTTTTCGTGTGGCATTGTATCAAAAGCCTTACGAAAGTCAAAATATATTATATCAATAGATTTTCCTTTATCAATCATCTGAGTCAAGTCTTCCATGACCTCCAATAATTGAGTAGAACATGAACGATGTTGTCGAAACCCATGCTGACTCTGGATGTAAAGGTTGTTTGTCTCCATATAATCAACTATGACATCACGAATGACTGACTCCAAGACTTTACCTGTTACACTTGTTAAGCTGACGGGTCTGTAATTACCTGGGTCTGTTCTAGTACCTTTTTTAAATATAGCTGTCACATCAGCTGTTTTTCCAGTCGGATGGAACAGATGCATCTTCAATCGATTTATTAGATAACACACATAAGGGTAAAGATAATTCATTACTCAATTCTTTTAATAATTTAGATTATGTATTTGCTTTAGCTACATCCGATACAGCCATGTCTCCATTTGGCATTTTTAATAAACTTATGGTTGGTTTGCATTTCATTTAGATTGTACATACTTCCAAAATATTTTGGGACTTTCTTTACATTGATCTGCAATATTTTTTTCATATTCATTTTGCCTTTTTTGCCTTATTAATTGATTTTGTTACATTTATTTCTCATAGTCACATATTTTAAAATAATCTTTACCACCTTTGGTGTTTAAAAAAATCTTTTAAACAGCTTATACTTCTCTTTTTTTTTTTACTATTCTCATAGCTGATTTGTTCATCCACATGGGAGTTACCTTAATATGTTTTTCTATTTTTCACTTTTGGAATATTTCTCTCCATAGTAGCATGAATTTTATCCTTAATAATTTCCCAACACTCATTACATTTAAATCATGCAATATAGTCCAGTCAATGTTACCTAATTCTGATCTCATTTGATGAAAGTTACCCTTTTTTAAGTCAAATCTCATCTCAAACTCTTCTTTTATTTTTCCACTTGTTATATATAAATCAAACGAGAGCACTTCATGATCACTTTTTACCCAGTGGACTTAAATGTTCAATATCTGAAATAATCATATCATTGTTGACAATAATTAAATCAACAATATTTGATCTTTGACCAATTCTATGACGTGTAGGATCCTTTACCATTTGATGTAAATATGAGTCATGTAAGCATTCTATAAACTCATTATCTTTTGTACCAGACCACTTACCCTTCCAATCAATAGAAGGAAAATTAAAGTCACCCATTATACATACTATATCAAAAGCTAACATTTTATCAGATTTCATAAGTTCAAAAGAAGTTGTTTGTTTAATTCAGTAGAATTAGGACTTTTATATATACAACCAACTAAAATTTTCAAACCATCATTGCTCAAGAAAATGGGCCCATACACTTTCTTCAAAATTTGAATTGTTTAATTCTGAACATTCCTGTGCATTCAGATCCTCAGATATATAGAGTGCAGTTCCTAATTTAGGATTATTATTTACAAAAAGATCAAAACCAGGCATATCATAGTCAAAGTTATTGAAATCCTTTTGATTTTTTGAAAATATCTCAGTGACAGCAACAACAGACACATTTTTTTCACTAACAAGGGCCATAAGTTCATATTTTTTATTGAACAAACCATCTGCATTTGTGTATAATATCTTACAAGAAGGAATACTGGACTTAACTGAAAACATGTTAAATCTATTACATCTCTCTTCTTCTTTTGATCCGAATCCTGTTGTCAATTCTCCCCTGGCCACTCTGGCCAGAACTAGGAGATTTCCTCCACTGGACGATCTGACCCTTTCGTATGATCAGGTCAGTTTCACCATTATCTAATCTCCTCTGGCGTTCTGCTTTTAATTCCCTGTAATGCTTTCTTTCCTGGGGGGTATAGTCTGGATTGATGTAAACTCTTTTTGCGCTATCTGAAATTCCTGTGTTCAGTTTACGAGCATTGCCAAGAATCCGTTTTTTCACTTCAATTGATTTGACTTTAAACCCTCAGAAGTCTTGGTCTGTTTCCTCCAACAGGACCTAATCTCACAGGCTCATCGACACTTTCATCCTCTAAATCCGGACAAATTTTTTTGACCAGAGAATTTACTTTTTGTAAGTCATCTTTTTTCTTTTCATCACCTCCTGTTTTGTCACTTTCTGTTAGACCGACAACTATCAGATTCAGTTCCCTCTTTTCTTTTTCAAGTTTTTTCATCCAGGGCTTCTACCACCTTCCTCTCCACAACTTCCTCAATCTTCTTCTCCAAAGTATCCCCTGTGTACCCTGTTTCCAGTCTAGCTATCCGCTCTTCCATTGCTCTGTTCATGGAGAGCAACAAGTCCAATTTTGCCTCAATTGGTCCCTTTTTTTTCACCCTCCCCTAACATACATGGCTTACACACCCACTGAATGGCTGTATTGCCTTCACTCAGAAAGGCATACTCTCTTTGGGTGAGTTCGGGCACACACTCCCTATGCGACCATTGCCGACAATCGTGGCACTCCACCCCGTCTTCCCCATCCTCAACTGCAACATTGCAGTGTAGACACAAATGAAATTTAGACCTGCTCGTGTCTACATCCTTCAGTCTTTTGTCTAGTTTGTCTTTTCCTCCACTGGCTCCAGCGCTGTTTTTTCTACCACCGGCAGCACAAGTAGCAGACTGCCGCCTTGACTGTCCTGTCCCTCTAGAATGGTTTGACATATCGAATTCATGCACTAAATACCATATATGACTTACCTCCACACAATGAAGTAGAAGTAAGGGTCACACACATGAAGTAGAAATAAGGGTAACACAACGAAGTTGAAGATGTGAGTTGGTTAGAAAAAACGAAAGTGCTGCCATGATGAAAAGAGGTGAGTGTCAACACAGCAACAAAAATCTTATAGCTTCAATAAAGATGAAGACAAAATAGCGTTTTATCCTGAATTTTGATGCAAGATGTTTCTATAACCGAATCTGCTTCGGCTTCCCTCCGCTCGCCTGAACACTTCAGGCCAACAATCTTTCTCTTACCAGGCACCTGCTCTATGGAATAGTCTCCCTTCTTCCCTGCGTAACACGGACTCTTTAGAGACTTTTAAAAACCTCCCTAAAGACACATCTTTCCCCTCGACTGATTAATGATGTCCCATTACCACTGTGCACGTGTTTTGCTGATGTTGAACTATTTTTCCCGTTTCCCTTTTTTCTATGCTTTTCTACTTCCCTTGTGAAGGTTGGGCCCCCCTCACTGGACTTCCAAGTTTCCCCCGAGTCTTTTCTTTCCTGCTGGCACTGGGCGCTCTCCCTCACCAATTCAAGGCTGTATGTCCTATGATTAAAGGGC
>JADBJO010005410.1:5000-10000 GCA_016801955.1 Conus betulinus
GCTTGTCCCTGACATGCTCTTCTTCGCTGTTTTCTCACCGGATGTTCATGAGGTGGTCCTCGTGGTTGCCCCTGTTGAGGTAGACCTCGTTGGGGGAGACCAAGAAGCAGGCGAAGAGGAGGGCGGCCACCTCGATGGAGTGCCCGCCGCGGTCCACAAAGTCCCCGTTGAACACGTAAGGGTTGTCCACGGATGGAAGCCCGTTCTGGCCAGAAGAGGACGAATGAAAATTGAAACAAGGGCATCAACGCGCACACAGACATGCCGGCGCGCGCGCGTGCGTGCGTGCACACACACAAACACACGAGCGTGCGCGCACGCGTACACACACATGCGCGCGCACACACACACACATGCACATGCACGTACACACATACACAGATGCACACATACACATACATACACAGCACAGCACAAAACACACACACACAACACACACACACGCACACACAGAGCACGTCACACACACACACACACACACACGCACACACAGAGCACGTCACACTCACACGCACACACACACACACACACACAGATACACACAAAGCACACACATCTCCGCCACACACACACACACACATACACACACAGAGCACATCACACACACACACACACACACACACACACACACACACACACACACACACACACACACACACACACAATCACACGCGCTACCTTCATCTCTGCTTTCTGGTACAACTTCAAGAATCTCAAGCCCCCCCCCACCCCCCCCCCCCCCCCCCCCCCCCCCATTCCTACTCCATCGCTGCATGCCAATGTATTAAAAAGAAAACACAAAAAACATTGAAAAACGTTTTCAAAAAAAAAAAAAAAAAAGAAGAAAGAACAACAACAACAAAACAGTCATACAAACATGTTATCAGCAAAATGTGCAGACCTGCGTGGAGAATCGCTGGATTTTCCCCCACCCCCGCCACTCCTCTCCCACCCTCTGTCAACAATTTTTTGTTTCATGAGTGTACTCCCATTTGCTGTGCGGGAATAATGTTTTTTTTTCACTACCCCTACCCCCTCCCCCTCCCGTCCCATCTGTGACGATTTGGTGATGTTCTTTTTGATCTCTGTACACCTTAAGGGGTCGGAAAACAAAAAGAAGGAAAGAACGAAAAAAAAATAAAGAAAGGAAAGAAGGAAGGGAAAGGAAGAAGGGAAGAAAAGAAAAGGAAGAAAGAAGGAAAAGAAGGAAAAAACACAGGAAGAAAGAAAGAAAGAAAGAAAGAAGGTCCCTCACACCTGAACGAAGCAAGACAAATAATAATAACATAATGATAATAACATAGCATTTATAAAGCGCCTTGACAAAGGTTCTAGTCGCTGACAATCCACATTCTCGTGTACACAACAGGCTGCCTACCTGGGTAGTACCGACTGAAGAGCTACCTGCCGGCGCTTCGTTCTATCGTTTTCCCCATGTCATCCAGTCAATATCGTTCACTCAATTCCCCTACCTCCCTCATTCTTTCCATTTCTCACGCAGAGTACATACCATGTGTATCGTGTCATCCATACCAACGGCCAAACCGGCCTTCTCTTCCGAAGTTGGCGATGAGATTTTACATAATGTGCAAGATGCTATGCGCCCCTGCACTGAATTATCTCCCCTACCTTATGGAAGATCATGTAGAGGTCGTCCAGCTTGCCATGCAGGTCTCCACAGATGGTGATCTGGTGGCCGATGGAGGTGGAGGCACGGTTGATGTTGCCCCGCTGCCGGAGCTGCAGCCTTACCTCGTGCAACAACTGCAGCAAGTACTTCACGTGCAGCAGCTGCAGGACAGGGGGAGGTAATACACGAAGTCAATGAAATGAGTCAGGAGGCAGACATGATGCTACGATTTTCTTACATGCTCTAAAATTAGTAGTCTAACTACCTTTGTTTGCCACCTGAGTTGCTGGCCTTTAATGAGTTTAATGCGTCTCGACCCCCCCCCCCCTTCCTTCTATCCTCCCCCCTTTATTTCTTTTTTTTTTTTAACGGAGTATGCTTTTTTGTGCTTTGCATTTGACTTAAAAAAATTTCTTCTTATTATTATTGTTTAGGAGCAGTGCTGAATTAAAATTCACCTGACAGAATCTTCACTGTGTCCACGACATTCTTTCAATTTTTGTATTCGAGGGAAGATACTTAATCATCCTGAACCGGCAGTTTATACTGTATGCCACTGTCTGTCCGTCTGTCTGTCTGTCTATCTATCTGTCTGTCTGTCTGTCTGTCAATCTTCCATATAGCTATCTATCTCTATCTATGTATCATCTGTCCGTCCGTCCCTCCCTCCCTCTCTTCCCCTATCTATCATATTTATCTAGCTAGCTAGCTATGTATCTTATCTTATCTTATCTATCTATCTGTCTGTTTGTGTCTATCTATCTATCTGTCTATTTATCTGTCTATCTACCTATCATCTGTCCGTCCGTCCCTCCCTTCCTCTATCTATCATATCTATCTATCTATCTAGCTATGTATCTATATATCTTATCCATCTAAGTATTTACATGTATATTCCTATCAATGACGTCAAATGAAGATGCCACAGAGGCTGTAACGTTGCGCATACTCCTATCTTCCACCTCTACGTTTTTAACGGGCAGTCGACTCAACGTCTTCATTGTAAAGGAGACGGAACGATCAACAGGCTGCACACCCAAAATGAATGCGTCAAGCCTTGCTTGAAGAGTCGACTATTTATAGACTGGCACAACTAGATTGTTTTGAGAATTTCTATTGTGTCTGAAAGTTGATTTCTTCTCGTTTTTCTTCATATGGCCAACAAGGGACAAGCCAGGTGGTTCCAAGCAGACAGATTAAAATGAAGAGAATGTGACTTTTTTTTTGGGGGGTGGGGGGGGGGGAGCTTCCGACTGGCGCAAAGATAGGGTCACGGGTGAGTGCCAAGGCTTGAACTGTGACGTGAGCCAGGGAAAGAACATGTATTTGAAGATTGTGAATGATGTCATTGGTGGATCCCCTCTCAAAATAGGTGAAATGGTTAGTTTGGGAAGGGGGAGGGTGTTGTTCTTTTGATCAATTATCAGCTTAATATGATAATATAATAATAATAATGAGGACAATTTCTACAGCACCCATCCTAACAACATAGGCTACAGGGCGCTTTATAAGTTTTAATAATTCAACATCTAAAAAAATGTAAGCAGAAACACACACACACACACACACACACACACACACACACACACACACACACATTCACACAATTCTGCGTTCATGAGTCATAAACATACACATAGCACACTCGCGCGCGCGCGCGCACACAAACACACACACACATAATGTTGCCTACATAAACACACAATATGACACGGTGAACAGTTCACTTGTATGCGTAATGTAAAACGCTGGGTCCAATTCACGCTAGGCCTCAAAATGCTTATAAAGGATTCTATACAGTGATTTGATGCAAAATCCTAAATGCGGCGTGTAGCCACACTAAGAAATCTCTGAGCAATCAATGGTGTTTTACCTTGTCTTTGGTTTGCTGTCTTGACAGAATCGACCGCCGAATATGTTTTTTCTTTATTTCTTTTTTTTTAAACATCATTTGGTTTGGTTTAGTTTTAAAACGCCTCGTGGGCGATTGGTCCATAAACATTGATGATTATTTTAGGGTGTCATTTCATCTATTTATGAGAAATTTATTTTTGTAACCTGGGAAAACGTTTCTGTGCTCTCTGCTTCCCAACACAAGGGAGATAAATAGGTTATAATGGGATGGGTCTGACGTTATTATCGTTCGCGCATTAGCTCCCTTCCATATGAGAGAGAGAGAGAGAGAGAGAGAGAGAGAGAGAGAGAGAGAGATTAGCTGAGGGGGAGGGTAGGTGGACGTGCAGTCCAGGAAGGATGGGCGCGAGGGAATGGATGCACATCATCATTATGATTGTTCTCGACAAACTGTCCTAAAATGACGACGACGATGATGATGATGATGATAATGATGATGACAACGACGACGACGACGACGATGATAATGATGATGATGATGATGACGATGACGACGACGACGACGATGATGATGATGATGATGACGATGATGATAATGACAATGATGATGATGATGATGATGATGAAATGATGATGACATCGATAATAATCATAACAAAGTATCTTTATAAAGCACATTAGTCAGATACTCTGGTGTCAGCGCTTTACTAAAGAACAAGGAAAAGCTAAATTTCTCAATATCAGTCGTCAACCCCCACCCCACCCTCTACCTCTTCATTTCCACCCTCCTATCCCCATGCGCTCACGCACGCATATACGGACACATACACACACACACACACACACACACACACACACATGCGCGCGTGCTGCTAAACTGGCTTACACGCATCGCAATCTGTGGTAATAATGAAACAGCTGAACAGTTGGTCGTGTTCATACCGGTAAGTTTTTGAATACGATTTAAAGGTACGTAGTGAATCAGAATGTCGCAGAATCTATTGCAGGTAGGATGTTTGTTGCATGCTGAGAGAGCCTTATAACAAAAGATCTCTGACTATTTGTTTTTGTCTTTATTAAGGAAGAGTTTTCACTTTCGACCGTCAGATACACACAGCTAAGGTGAGGCACTGGAGCGTAATCACCGTGTCACAGCTCCCCCTCTCACCTATCAATTGTTTATTATAGAAACTAAAAATTAAGCATCACGTGGAACAAAGAAAAAGGCGATGAATCATACCAAAAAGTCGATGGTCTGAACATGAAACATTACATGAGCAACACCCACAAGACATAAAACATTCTTAATATAAGATTTTGTATTATTATTATTACTATTATTATTATTATTATTTTTTTATTTTATTTTATTTTTTTTAGAAAAATTTGAACCTTCGTGTTCAAAGCATGGGAAATTAGAATATTTGGTTGCATTTTTTTTTTTTGAACAACCACAAAATACATTCTTTCACAAAAATCTAACACAATAAGCAATCATTGTACCAAACATCTGTTT
>JADBJO010005410.1:15000-20000 GCA_016801955.1 Conus betulinus
CATAGAACATGGAGTACTTTACAATGGGGACGAAGAAACGCTGCCTGTGTGTGTCTGTCTGTCCGTGGTCAAAATGTGTTCCACTCGCTCCAGACAAAACTTTTGGCCCGATCTTTCTGGAATTTGTAGGCTGTCCATTATGGGTCACGGATGATGCTCAATGTGTCATTTCACCAGAATAGCCGTTACTAACGGCTATAACGGCCCCAAACGGGTTTCTTCTGTTATGGGAATCTCAGTGACGGAAATACATTATGACGCAGGTTTGACTGTGACGTCAAATACTTTATGACGCATGTTTGGTTGTGACGTTTATCAGGAAGATAAACTGGGAATACGTTTATAGGCTTTGCATCGTTTTTTCTTTGTTATTGTTGAAACAGTGAAAGCTGCTAGTACTACTGACCTATTTCTATCAACGGCATGCTGATGTCATTACCACTACATCAATTACCTCCAAATCAGTTATTGCTACTCCCACAACAAGAATATCTACTATCTTCTCCTCCTACATCTACTGTTGTTGCTGCTCCTACTTCTGCTGATAGTGCTACTGCTGCTGCCGCTGCTACTACTACTACCACTACTACTGCTACTACTACTGCTGCTTCTATGGCTGCTGCCTCTACTGCTACTGATACCACTGCTGCTGCTGCTGCTGCTACTACTGGTGCCGCTTTTGCTAATTACTGCTGCTGCTGCTACTGCTGCTGCTGCTACTACTATTAATGCTACAGGTTTTGTAGCTGTCCGCCTCTCTCTCGCTGCTGCTAAGGATAACGCTGTTAAAATCGCCGCCTCAGCCACGGTTCTACTGCGCCGCTGCTGCTTGTAGTACTATTACTACTTCTGCTGCAGCTGCTTGTGCTGAAACTATTACTGCTGCTTGTAGTACTATTACTACTACTACTGCTTCTAGTACTGTTACTACTACTGCTGATGCTTGTAGTACTAAAACTACTACTGCTGTTGCTGCTGCTTGTAGTACTATTACTACTACTACTGCTGCTTATGCTTGTAGTGTATTACTACTGCTGCTGCTGCTGCTGCTTGTAGTACATTTACTACTACTGCTGCTGCTCGTGCTTATAGTGTATCACTAGTGCTGTTTGCTGTGATTGTAGTACTAAAACTACTACTGCTGTTGGTGGTGCTTGTAGGACTAAAAACTACTACTGCTGTTGCCACTGCTTGTAGTACTAAAAACTGCTACTGCTGTTGCCGCTGCATGTAGTACTAAAACTGCTACTGCTGTTGCTGCTGCTTGTAGTGCTATTACTACTGCTGTTGCTGCTTCTTGTAATTACTTGTATTACTACTGCTGTTGCTGCTGCTTGTAGTACTAAAACTGCTACTGCTGTTGCTGCTACTTGTAGTACTAAAACTACTTCTGCTGTTGCTGGTGCTTGTAGTACTAAAATTACTACTGCTGTTACTGCTGATTTGTAGTGTTATTATCGCTGCTACTGCTGCTGCTGCTGTGCTTGTAGTGCTATTACTACTGCTGTTGCTGCTGCTTCTTGTAATTACTTGTATTACTACTACTGCTGCTGCTGCTGCTATAGTTGCTACCTGTACTCCTGCTGGTGGTGGTACAATTGTTAATGTTGTTGCAGCTGTTTTTACTACACAACTGTTGATGCTGTTACTGCTGCTGAAGTTGTTACACCAACTACTACAACAACAACAGTAACACCACTGTCATCAACATAACAAGTGGCCTATTTCTTGCTGCTGCCGCTGTTGTTACTACTACTACTACTACTACTCCCACTACTACTATTACTACTTTTTTAAAAACACTACCATTATGATACGAGTAGTCTATTTCTCGGTGCTGCTATTATTGCTACTTCTACAGCGACTGCTGCTGCTACTGTTACTGCTACTAGTACTACCATACTACTACAGCTACGAACATTACAGTCAACATACGAGTAGGCCTATTTCTTGATGCTGTTACAACTGCTGCTGCTACTGCTTCTACTACTACTACTACTACTACTGTATTACTACAGCAATGAACATTACAATCACTGTATGAGGGGGACGCCGCTGCTGTTACTACTGCAACTACACAATATCATTGCTGCTGCTGCTGCTACTACTACTTCTGCTACTGGTTTTACAATAGTGAACACTACCATCAATAATATGAGTAGGCCTATGTCTTGCTGCCGCTGCAGTTGATGTTGCTACTGCTACTACTACTGCTACTGCTGCTGCAACTCCTACTTACTGCTACTTTTACTATACTTCTACAGCTATGAACACTACCATCAATTTATGAGCAGGGCCTATTTCTTGGTGCCGCTGCTTTTGCTGCTATCGCTGCTACTACTACTTCTACTGCTACTGCTGCTGCTGGTACTACTACTACTACTACTCACCTGTTTACTTTTGAAGGCTTGCACGAGACTCTGCACCTGGGCGCGGGTGATGGGAAAGGTGAGGTGGGGTCCTTTGTAAGAGGTCTCCACGGGGATGGTGTCGGGATCCGTCTCTTTCAGCAAGGCCTTGTCCTCGCGCTCTCCAGCTCGTCCGACATCATGGTGCCTGAAATCACCAATCACCCACACCGCCACACGGTGAATTCACCACGGCTCTTACAGGACAAGGAGGACTTTGCCGTCTCGTCTTTTGTGCCACTCCAGGTGGCGCGCCACAGACTCAGCCCGACCCGGCCCAGCCCAGCCTGCCACAGTCCCGGCATCGGCAATTCTTAGGGAGCAATCAATGACAAGCCGTCAAGAGGCAACCCCACCGGAGGAGACACTGCGCTGCTGCCGAGTCACTTCGGTGGTGTTCAGTGGCGCCAGTTCTGATCCAACATACGAAGACACCACGTACTAAGCACCCCCACCCCCCCCACTCCCCACGCCCCTACTGACGACATAATTGCTTAGTCGCAGAGCCAGCGTGAAGTGAGCTCTTCCTCCGGAGGACGTCACCACGTCCGTCCAACCCAACGACAGACCCCATGGACTCGCCACTACCAGTGACCCCATGGACTTTTTTTCTCCGGGGTTGGTGAGACGCGAGATCACATGGTCTGTATATAACAGAACGTCTGGTCGTATAAACTTACAAGGGAAAAAAATCACTATTCTGCCGGATAAACAAATTACAAGACAAAACACGATACGTTTTGGCTGCTTTTGGTCTTCTTCAGGCAAGGTAAACAACATTCAGGAAAAATGGAAAAAAAAAAACAAAACAAAACAAACAAAACCACAAAATAACAAACAAAAACGAGCAATCAATTATCTCCTCAAACTGGGCTCAAATTGAACGTTGAATGAAAACGCGTTGCTGGGAAAGAGACAATACGAGTTTTAAATAATAATGATGATAATAATAATAATAGTAGTAATGATAGTAACTATAATCATCATCATTATAATAGTAAAATGACCGAAATTGTTTCCCCCTCCGACAATCGCTCTAAGAACTACAAGGTCCGACTGTCACAGTCTTTTCCCCGAAAGCTGGAGTGGGGTGACCCATGTTTGTGCTGGCAAAGAACAGTGCAGTGGACATTCCTGGAGAATGTGGATTGGTGGTGTCGGTCCGGATTCGCAGCGACGATATTTGGAAGCGCTTGTTTTTTTGTTTCTTTTTCTTTTTTCTTTTTCTTTTTTCTTTTGCTGTCCCCATCTTCTGCGCCATCTCAGTGGCATTGCACTCACGCCCGCCGCTCATTCGGAGCCCCGTCCACAGCCCAAGCACCGGCATTCCACTGGGAACAATCAATGTGAAAGGGCAACCCACCAGAGGAGACACTGCATTGCCGCCGAGTCACTTCGGTGGTGTTCAGTGGAGCCTCTCTGATCTAACACACGCAGGACACACCACCTCCTAGGGCCCCTCCCTACTAACGACAATTATTTGCTTGTTAGTCGTGGAGCCGGCTTGAGCGGCCTCTCCCTCCAGAGGATGCCACCACGTCCGCCCAAACGACAGCAATCATGAATTTGCCGATACCGGTGACCCCGATAGAATCAGACCAAGGCTATGGACGTTCAGAGGCTTTATTTCTGAGTACGGAGTGCAGACAGCCTTTAGGGGACAATGCCTTCGTCTGAGTGATCCGCTCTGGGGACCGGAATAGCCCAGTGGCAGAACGCCGGACTCGTCATCTTGGTGATCCTGGTGTTGCGGGTTCGAATCACCGCCGGGCCGTTTCGGTACAAGGGGATTTTTTTCCCCTCGAGGTAACATTGGTTTCTGACTCCATTTCCTATACAATCCTTCGAATGAGACTATATAAACCAGGTTCCGTGTGTGAACGCACGCATAACATCATCTTTGCATACATATAAAATCCAATCAACAACTTTAGGAAGAGAAGGCTAGTTTGGCCGTTGGTATGGATGACACGTTTACACATAGCATGCACTTTTCACCGAAGCTGGAATATGGCTGTCTTAATGGCGGGATAAAAAAAAACGGCCATACACACAAAACTCCACTCCCTCTGTTGGGTAGATGGGATTAATCCATGCGAATTGCCTGTCTATACAGGGAGTGTCCACAGGAGTATCAGCCTGCGTACTCAGAAGTGATCCTCTCTTGTCAAACAGGAGAGTCTTAAAACTAAAGCCAGAATGTTGGCTTTTTAGCTCGTTGTTCTTTGATTGTTGACTTGGATCAGGAGCTTTAACTCCTCTTCTATATTGCCTAGTCCGTTGTAAAAACAAAACAAAACAACAATATACGAGGAGTTGGAAGACTGTGTGTGAAATAACTAACAGTACATCCTGCACTCTTGATGACTTTATCGTGCCACCCACTGTCTCCTGTCGTGTGTGCAGGGAGTGGGTGTAAAAGTCTCCGGGTAGATAACGTGATGAGGAATGTCTGCTGAGGGTAATGACGTGGCTAGGAATCGTGGAGGGGGTTGGGATGGAGGGGGGTTCGGCACCAGGGGTTAAGGGATAGACGGGGAGTGCTGGGGTGGAGATGTGGTCAGACATGGTTACGATGACTTGGCGTAAAAA
>JADBJO010005410.1:27500-42500 GCA_016801955.1 Conus betulinus
GTATGGCTGCCTTAATGGCGGGATAAATAAAACGATACACACAAAAACTCCACTCCCTTTGTTGAGCAGATGGGATCTATCTATACAGGGAGTGTCCGCAGGAGTATCAGCCTGCGGCGCAGACGCAGAAGGAGAAGAAGAAGAAGAAGAAGAAGAAGAAGAAGCGAGAAGAAGAAGAAGAAGAAGAAGAAGAAGAAGAAGAAGAAAATGCAGGAAATGAGACTAAATCCTCAATGTCCTGATGGAATAAATAAACTGATGTTTTTTACTGTTAAGAAAAACTGAAGAGGAATGGTGGTCCTTGTGACCAGACTGATGTAATAAATGACTATGTCAGCTGAACGAAACCACCTCGCAGACATCGAATCCTCAGTATTGAAGAAGAGAGAGAGAGAGAGAGAGAGAGAGAGAGAGAGAGAGAGAGAGAGAGAGAGGGAGGGAGAGAGAGAGAGAGAGAGAGAGAGAGAGAGAGAGAGAGAGAGAGAGAGAGACAGAGAGAGAGAGAGAGAGAGAGAGAGAGAGAGTCAAATATCTGCAATCAGTCATGCCAGAGCAGCAGTTCATCAAACTGAAATTAAAGGAACTGGTGCCAGAGATCGATGTCCTTTTCTGCAGCCACGACAGATAGAAGAAGAAGAAGAAGAAAGAAGAAGAAGAAGAAGAAGAAGAAGAAGGAGAATGAGAAAAAGAAGGACTAGAACAAGAAGGAACAGAAGAGAAGAAGAAGAAGAAGAAGAAGTAGAAGAAGTAGCCACGGATGGGTGATGAAGGAAGAAGAACTTGAACGCTTGTGGACAGAAGAGGAGGAAGAGCTGGTCATCCCCCAGCCAGTTTTTGACAGTCTTCTGGATGACTTGCCAGATTGAGATGATGATGATGATGATGATGATGATGATGATGATGATGATGATGATGATGATGATGAAGACACACAGTGTCTGCTGCAGAGTAGACTGGATGATAGTTTTGACTCTGATGATTCAGATGATGATTGAAAAGCAGAGAATCCCAAGCAAAAAGTTTGCTTGCACAGTGATCAGACTTAATTTTTGTGAGAACGGAAAATGAATTGGAGGAGAGGTATTGTAGCTTTCGCCAGTGTTCCAGAATTTCAACTGATCCTGTCTTTTTGGGGTAAGGAGTTATTTACTTGCGGTTTCAATGTAAATGATTGGTTTGAAACCTTCAACCGTCACCTTAAGTATCCTAATGCATTTTTTGTTTGTTTGTGAAAACAATTTCCATAGTATGGGAATTTTGTTCTTTTTAAAGATGACAACATCTTTTAATTCTGAGAATGATCATATGTTTTACAGAGTGCCATTGAAACCATTTTTTTGTGTGGAAATGAAGTGTATTAGTGTTTCCAGGGTGAACACTTGCTGTATTTAATAAATCAAGTAATGATTTGTGGGTTTCAGTTAGGACTGACGTATTTAGGACTGTGGGCGATATTCCAGTTTTTTTGGGGAGGGGTGATCTTTTTGCAATGTGACACACCAAATGGTCTAGAACCTTCAAACTTGGTCAAAATTATTCTAATGTATTGTAGTTTATGAAAATATGTTCCAAGTGTCGAATTTTATATTTTTTTAAGTGCGAGAGATGACATCGTCTTTTAGTCATGAAAATAACAGTGTGCGAAGAATATCCATTACTGAAGCCAAAATATAGCCTTACTATTATTGTAATGCTCTTTTTATGATACATACTAACTGCTTTTAATTAACAAGGAAGCAAAAAATAGTTTTCTAAGTTTTAATACCAATTGATTACTTATTGAAAATGCAATTGCCGAAAAGAGGTTTAGGGGGTACCCTTGCGGCAAGGGCAATAACTCTAAGACCATCCCATTTTTTCTGTTAACATACATAATGGATTCAGCACATCCAGGAGCACACTTTAAACTTAGTCTGGTTTAGCCGCCCGGGGACGGAGGGGGGTGGGTGGGTGAAGCCTACCCCCCCCGCTCCCCACCGACTATGGGGACATCAGAGAAGAGACGCACAGCAGCAGCTGAGAGAAAGCGAGCCGCGCGCATGGCCAGAGCTACCTCCAACTCCACTGTAGCACCCACCCACATGTGTCCCACATGTGGGCGTTCCTTCCGGCCCAGATCGGCCTCACCAGCCACCTGTGGACCCACACTCAGCGTTCTTCCATCTGAGATTGAAGTCATGGTCGTCTTCGAAATCGAAGGACGAACAACAATAATGGGGACTTGAATGAGGAAACCGAAAAACTTCCAATCTCCGGAATACATGACTCTAAGCCTTGCCCAAACTCTAAACTGACCGTAACCCTGATCCTGACATAACCCTTACTCTAATCCTTGCAGTAGCCTAACCCTAACCCTATCTGTATAAAAACCAGATTAACAGCGATACTCCTGGCTTTGAATTACCTTTTAAACTTCCCAAAAACAATATTTCAAATTCTGTTCTGTGTTGATTCTAAATCAGCTCTTCAGGCATTAAAAGTTTTTCAGTTGCACACAAGACCTGAAATGATCATAGAGATAAGTTGTAAGATACACATGTTAATTTGCAAGAGGAACCCATGTAGCTTTTTGCTGGATTCCTTCACATTGTTCTTTTCATTATAATGAAAAAGTAGACAGGGCAGCTAAACGTGGAGCCAAAAATAGTTTTGATTCAGAACTGTTTGATTTCCCCTTATCAGTACATGAACAGTGTAACTTGGTTAAGTCGCATATCTGGAAAGCCTTCGAATGTAGTATGGTAGATCACGTTGATAAAGAACAGTTTGATATTAACAGAATCAAAGAGAAATTTAATCTTAATAGAAAATTACTCTCATTAATGCACAGGTGGAAACTTAATGCATTTAAAACAAAATATGTAAAAAAAAAAAAAAAACGTAGTTTGCATATGTGGAAACAAAATTACTCCAGTTCATATTGTTTCATGCAATGATATGAAAAAAATCATTCCAGTATTGAAGAAAAATACTGTGCAGGCCATTTTTCAGTCTCCAGTTTTAACGTACGAATTCTTTGTACACTTAGAACGCACCCCTATTGGAAAAAATAATTCTTTATTAACTTTATTTGCGGGGGGATAAGGAAGGAAGGGGGGGGGGTGGATAAAATGGGCGGGGGGGGGGGGGGGGGGGGGGGGGGGGGGGGGGGGGGGGGGGGGGGGGAAGCAAAGGTTTTTTTTTGTTTTTGTTTTTTTTTTTTTTTTTTTCTTTAATACTGTCATCCGTTTTGACTTTAATTGATTAGTTAGTTGTTGGTTATAAGTATTTTGTTTCATGTTAAATCTTTTCTTATGACTTGTGTAAAAGATATTCACACACTTACACATCCACAACTCTCTCTCTCTCTCTCTCTCTCTCTCTCTCTCTCTCTCTCTCTCTCTCTCTCACACACACACACACACACACACACACACACACACACACACACACACACATTCGCGTGTACGCGCACCCATACATACACACATTATGTGCACGCTCGCAATTACTACGGTACACATTCACTTTTTTTTTTTTTTTTTTGGTCTAATATCACGAATGAAGGAACGAACGTTCGCTCTCTGGCTTGGCTTTAACCTAGGTCAGTGTGTGGCTCTCTCAAAGTACAAATGAACTTTTGACCTCCGAGACAGACTCGACAGTGTAAGCACCCCTCAGCCCATGCTCTCTTCCTGGTGCTCTCCTACACCCCATTCATCGCACGTCTTATCGGGCGGCCAGAAAGGCAGGTCAGCACTACACTACCTTTGATTCAATACTTTTTCTCTCTCTCTCTCTCTCTCTCTCTCTCTCTCTCTCTCTCTCTCTCTCTCTCTCTCTGCGTTTCCTTCGGTTTCCGCTGAACACATAGGAAGATTAAATTGTTACGCTTGGAGCGGCGTCCCTCAAGGTCGTCCGGCTTCCTTTCTGCTATCCCGGATCCTCTTCTTCAAGTCATTTTCTCGACTAAGTCGGTCACCTCCGCTCTCCAAAGTCCGGATCTCCTTTTGAATCCCAGCAAACACTATTACGGATGTCTTTGATATCGTCCATCTTGTTATCATACTTGATGTTCAGCGTTTAAAGCATAGACATCAGGTCTACGCCCGTGGAGATGCCAGGGGTCTTTGTACAGATAGTTCCCCCTCCTTCTGGACATTCTGTGCTAGTAACGTCCACTTTTTCTTTCGCTCTCAGTAACTCTGTCTTCTTCTTTTGCTGTTCTGTCGTCTACCGTCCTTTCTGTCTACCATATCTTTTATCTATCTTTTTTTCCAAAACCTCTTCCCACAAATTTCTGCACTCGACGAAGTCGGAGTGAACTGACTGTACTCTCGAGTATCGTGTGAATATCCCAACAGGTTAAAACGAGTTCACACGCTACCAGATACTGGAACGCTGAAGAAGAAGAAGAAGAAGAAGATATCTTTTCCGTGCTGGATCTGCGGCTATCAGAGGTGAGACTGGTCTGGGGCATGCTTATCTTGCGTGGTCCGGGATTTGTCCCACGTATATCTGCATAAAGCATCTAGGTTGCGTTCTTATTGCGTCTTGAATGTATTGTGAAAATGCAATGTTGAAAACGTAATTGTGTATTTTGTTAGTTCTGATTATTTTCGTTTATATGTGCTCCTTCGCGAGGGGCAATGGCCTACACACACACACACACACACACACACACACACACACACACACACTCTCTCATCTCTCTCTCTCTCTCTCTCTCTCTCTCTCTCTCTCTCTCTCTCTCTCTCTCTCTCTCTCTCTCTGTGCCAGTCGTAACTGGCTGTTTCTGTTCAGGCAATAGGTACAGGTCGGAGACAGCGACCCTGTATGGTCGGTCGCGCTTTGATACAAGTGAAACGCAAAACGCTGAGTACAATATCGATGTAACACGCGCAAAGCTTAAACAGGACTATTCCACTTCCCCTCCCCTAAAAACCATTTACATCAACTTGTTGTCTCATCCGAAAGAACACAAGTGGTCGGTCAGTGACATACGGTCTAGCGGATCAACGATCTCCACAAGATTCGAACCACAGACCCACGAGATTATCGCTTCCTGTGTGGACACGTCAACCGTTCGTGAACTCACCCCACTCATGAAGAAATCGTGGAATTCAGCCAGGTCTCGGGGTCACAAAACATACCAGAAATCCGCTGCATCATCGAGTCATCAGGATGGACAACTCCTCTGAGGATATCGGATTTTCTGGCACCGTTATTCTATTACCTTTTGGTGACCTCAGTCTTCTCATTCCTCCGCTGTTCTTCTACCTCTCCCACCACCCCCATCCCTTCACAGCTCCACTCCCCATCTCCCCTCCCTCCAGCCTTCTCGGTTTCCATTTACGTGCTGTGATTAATTTCGTCGAGATGTCGCCAGTGCGGACAGATTTGTGGGACCTGCCGTTGGAGGCAGTGGGCAGCGTTCACTACAAAGGGAAGCTTGTGGTTGTCGCCTCCCTGATTAAACATCTATCATCGACAGGGAGGGGATGAACAGGCGGTATCCAGTCCCATCTTGAATCAAAGCAGTAAAAAGGAGAATATGAGAGAAAAAATAATGCTGGCAACAACGATGATGATGATGATGATGGTGATGGTGATGGTGATTGTGATGGTGATGATGGATGATGATGGTGGTGATGATAATGATGATGATGATGATGATGATGATGATGATGATGAAGAAGAAAAAGGAGGGATAGAGGAGGAAAATAAAAGAAAGAAGAAGTTCAGAAGAAGAAGAAGAAGAAGAAGAAGAAGAAGAAGAAGAACAAGAAGAAACACAACAACAACAACAACGACGACAACAAACGTGAAGAAAAGAACAACGAAGCAGGAAGAGGAGGAGAAGGAGGAAGAAGAGGGGGGAGGAGGAAGAGGAGGAGGAGCAGGAGAAGAAGGAGGAGGAGGAGGAGGAGGAGAGAGGAGAGAGGTCACAGAACGGTCACAGAACACCAATCGCAGAAGTCTGACACGAGCAGTTTTCAAACATCATGAACAGGTGTCTTATTTCCGGAGATTTTCCTGGAGACTTTAAAACCGCTACTGCCAAAACTCATAGAAAAGCAACCCAACCTCCATCAGAACAATTTTAAAACAACAGACTTATATGAAAGCATTCATTTCAGTCTAACCTCCTTCTCTAAACACAAAATTATCGAGCTTTTACCCACCCTTTTCAACTCGCCTAGCAGAAATTCCAACACAGGGTACATGAGACCAGCTCGCACTCAGTGATGGCACACTGATGAAACTAAAACGGAATTAAGTGTAAACGATTCTGCACTTTTACATATGGAGTTAATAAGCTTAGGGGCCTACATGAAGTTGACGGGAAAAAAAAAACCCACAACAAAACAGAAGCCAGAAAAAAGAGAAGAAGAATAGAAAATGGCCTTTTGGAACTAGAAGTTAAGCGGCAGGGCCGTGTCTCTGTGCTGGCACCACAGACCTTGTGTGTTCTCGGACAGACGCACTGTCTACTGGGAACCCCCGAGCCAATCCACTCCTACATCGATGAGAATGTAGAGTCTTTCCCGAGGGAAAAACAGACTGGCCGGTGTAACGTTTTGTCTTCACTCCACGCTAGAAATTACCCCCCCCCCCCCCCCCCCCCCCCCCCCGGCGGGTGAAAGAGAGCACATGCGCCCAAACACCGACCCACTCATTCCCCGCCTTCACACCCCCCCCCCCTCCCCGCCCGTACCTCCCCGGGGAGTAGATCCAGACCGGTCTTCCGCCCTGTTCAAATATCACTCATCTCCTTCATAATCCTTACAGTGCTTCAAACGACAACATCTATGAACAAAGAGCATTGTACCTGAATTTGAGGAGGCAATTATACTGAACATGAGCCTGAACTAGCCCCCCCCCCCCCCTCCCCGGTCCCAAAAGCAGTCCTAGGCGAGTATTTGGGACGTGGTGTGTCCAGAAACACCCCGTGGAGTGAGGGCAGGTACGTGCCCATTTCCATCTCCCTATCTCATCACCTATCACCTACCCCGGAGTCTTGAAGACCGCTGGGATGACACAGAAGACCTCACAACCAGCTTCCTGCATTCCTCCTGGTTCTCAGACGCTCTCAGGCAGTGTGCTGAGTGTGAGGCCAGTCCATGCACTGATGGTGTCCTCCCCATCTCTTTCTCTGTCTTCCTCTCCTTCTGCCTCGCTCGCACTGTTCCCTGGAGAATGATTTGAGCAAAGGTCCTGTTGATCTTAATACACGGCCAAACCATCTCATGTTCCTTCTCTTCACTATGGACAACAGGTCTTCGCATGGTCCGATGGCTTGCCTTACTCTGGTCTGGACTTCCAAGTTGGTGATGTGGTCTTTGTATGAGATGCCAAGGATCTTGCGGAAGCATCTCATCTTTAATGCCTGAATCCCTCTCAAGTTCAGCTGTCAGAATCCACGTCTCACAGGCGCAGAGAAATATGGCAATGACCAGGTAGCGATCAGTCTGATCTGGAACTGACTGTGATGTTTCTGTCATTCCAGATGGGTCTTCGTCTGGCTAGCACTGCTGTCGTTTGCGCAGCTCTGGAGAGCACTTCCGTGTAACGTAGAGCGGGCTGACTTGAATATGTGCCCATAATCATTCACTCCAATGGGGTCGTTTGTGAACCATGCCCTAAACGACCCACCAGACTGGAGTTTTTGGAACAGAGTGGTGGTGGTGGTGGTGGGGGGGGGGGGGGGGGGGGGGGTAGCACTGACCCAGATCCAGAATGACTCCTCCCGCAGATCCACGTGCAATGTACTTTGATTGATATGTAAATGTTAAATAAGGGAAGTAATTCTGCAACAACCGGAAAGGGTTAGTCTGGATTTACCTCTGGGAGGGGAGTCTAGGCATGTGCTCTTTCTCACCCGTCAGTTGGGGGGGGGGGTGGGGGGAGATTTCTGGCGCGGAGTTATTACAGAACGTTACACCGGTAACGCTGCGTTCAAACGTCGTCGTTCGGACGTCACGGGCTGTATGTAGGAGGAATTCCAGTCACGGTTGCAACAGCCGCAGCACGGCTACTTGTGTACCCTCTACTCTCTTCTCCAACCTCTCCAGACTCTCGCCCCTTTCCCTCTCATCCCTGCCCCGACCCTTCTGGCCATTATGCCGTATAGCTTTCGTGGTGCTGAATAATTCAAACCTGCAACCATCAAGAAGCCATCTCCATCTATCATCAACTACCAACGCCATAACCATTACCACCACCACCACCACCATCACTGTCCCACCACCATCATAACGATGTCATCATCACCATCTTTAGCAGCAGCGGAAATACCACCACCACCAACATCGCCTTTGACATATTTGTATCAACAACCACAGCAACAAAAATTATAACACGACCAGAAAAAAATAAAACCCAGCAAACAAAACAGGAACAAGACAGTTTGTCTGTGTAGAAGAACGCGAGAAACGGTAAGGGAAGAGAGCCTTAAACAAAACAACGTGAATGTTGCGAGTTGTGCCGCCAAAAGTAATTACTGCGTTGATAGCACTACTTCATGAAATGGTGCATTCCTACTGATTTTTTTTTAAAAACCAAATCTTCAACGTTTCACTTCATCATTCATTCATTCATTCATTCATTCATTCATTCATTCATTCATTTTTTGATCCACTTAATCGTTTCTCGGTTCTTACAATCATCCATTCAATCGTTCTCAAAGTTTTTTTTCCCCCCCATTTTTCTTCCTTTCTTGAAAAAGTTGGTCGTCCCGCTCTATCATTCATTCTTTTGTCCACAATTTTACATCTCCTTGCAACACTAAGTACATAAATACAGATTCCCTCTGCGCCATGGCACCTGCCCCCCCCCCCCCCCCCTCTCTCTCTCTCTCTATACAGATTCTTTCCACAATTGCTGCAGACAAACGTATTAGACAACAAAAGGCCCAACTCTTTTACACATGGAAACAAGAGGTGCTACAATGTCGGCGTTTACATGAATCACTCCAGTCGGAGGGGTATTTATTCCGTTGCAGAATCCATAGTAGAATACAAAAACAGTATTAGAGACACTTCTTTATTATCCCACGCTGGAAATGAAATGTGAATTCCAGTGCTGGTCACACAGTCTCTCAGCCGCAATCTAAAAGCACCCACGAACACGGTCATAGGCTGAAAAACTCTCAGAAAACAAAAGCAAAAGTCCCCCCCCCCCCCCCCCCCCCCCCCGAAACAGGCAAATAAAACAAGCAAATAAACAAAACCAATGAAAAAAAAAAGTAAAGTAAATTTGGCGAAATGTAAACATGTAAAAAAGAACATTGCAAATGTATTTATCACGTGGTGATAAAGATGTTTCATAATTTGTCTAATATAATAACAGTTGCCCACTCCAACAAACAGCTTAATGCTATGTCCAATACACAAGATAACTGACAACTGTACTACATTTCGACACGACAACTCCCCTATTTGCACGACTTTTTTGGGGTTTTCCTATTTTCCTATTTTTTTTTTTTGAATTTGTTTTATCTTCATTTTTAGTTACTTCATGTTGTTTTATTTCTTTATTTTTAATTTTTGCAACGACTTCAGCAGTTCACGGTTGAATAAGAACGGGAGATCCAGAGCACCGCCCCCCCCCCCCCCCCCCCCCCCCCCCCCCCCCCCGCCTAATCTCCATCACCACTCTACCCACTACCCCTTCCCCCCCCCCCCCCCCCACCTACTATTACACGAACATGATTTTGCTCCCATCGTGATACAAAAGCTCCAAGACTCCAAAGGAGTGCTGCTTACAGTATTCATTCACATAGCACACATGTAGATTAAAGGCATATATGACAAACGAATAAACCTCCCAAACTTGCACGCATACCTCGATGTAACTCGTGCACCCTGTGAAAACAGCAAGGAACACACACAGTCAGACACAGACAGACAGACAGACAGACAGACAGACAGACACTCACACACACTACACACACACACACACGCGCGCGCGCGCGCGCACACACACACACACACACACACACACAATTAATTTTTTATTCGAGACTGGTGGATTTAATATGTCAATATTGCACTGAAAATGGGTGTTACACATAAACACATGAGTCATGTTATACGTCACTTTTATACTAAACGCTTAGCACCGTATGAAAGCCAGTCTAGTTGATATCCAGGAAAGGGCACGAGAAGTTTTGCCCAGAACACAGCAATCCCAGTCAACACAATAACTGAATTCCCGTAGCCCCCCCCCCCCCCCCCCCCCCCCCCCCCAATCTTCCACCCTAACAAATCCACTCTCCGTTCCTCATCCCCCTCCCGCCTCTCCCGCCCCCTTCCTCCTCCTAATCCCCTGTCTTCTTGCCTCCAGTCATTGGAGTCTCAAGAGCTTATTTAAATGGCCTTTTCTTTCGTTGATGGTGCTTTCAATTTCTTCAGTGGTTTCTCTCATCTGTTTTCTCCGCACATAAGACCGTATGGCGAAAGCTTGGCTGTGTCTGGAGTGGCACTGTCTTCATCTGTCCTTGGGCAGGGGTGGTTGGGTCTGTGGGGTGTGCTCGACAGCTGGAGGGTGGTGTTTTTCGCCGGTGGGCTCTGCAGTCATGAAACACGGGCTGGTACACCCATGGGGATGCTACTTTAAGGCTGTTATGAGTTGCATCCTGTAGTCCGATTTATCTCTGTTCAGGAGCAGTTATGTCCCTTGATATCTTAATGGAGTGTCCTGCGCGTGCCTGATCCCATCGTCAACACAGCGCAGGCCTCCAAGGGTGGTACAGGACTGCTCAAAGGGCAGGTGAAGGCAGTGCTTCTCTGGGTCCTCCTCAGCACCTTCGGGTGTTTTTTTTTCTTTTCTGAGAGAGAACTATGCAAGTCTGCGAGAAACAATTTGCTTTTCGTTTAAGCTGATAAGTTTCCAATTGCAATTATTTTGGTATGAAAATGAAAAATTTTGCACGATTTTTTTACCAGTATATTTTTGTGACTCTTGTATGGTTTTCGAGGCCTCTTCTGTTACATGTGGAATATAATATTAGTTTTATATGTAATGGTGTTACATTTCATTTTATTGCGTTGTACTGTACGCATTTTAACCAAATAGTATCGTGTGTAGTGAAGTGTATTGTATCCTATTGAATCGTACTGTAGTGTTACATATCGTGTCGCATTGTATTGTGCTGGTGTGTGTTGTCGTGTTTTGTGTATCATATCCTGTCATGTTGCGTTGTTGTGGTGTGTTGTGTTCCTCATTACAACAGTGTTTCACACAAAAGGTCCGCCGTTACAGTGGTGATCGTCTACTACACCACCATCCACCTTCTCTTCCTGTCTTTGCTGGTTTTTCTTCACCTTTCCAACAGAGGTTTTGTACACGGATAATTCCTTTGTTGTCTCAGTGTCTTTAACGTGCGCTACATGCATGCTACATGATAGGAGTTTGCCGCATTATCTCTTCCACAGTTTATCATCTAGTGTTTTGCAGAAGAGGAGACACCCAAATCCTATCTCTCTCAGATATGTTATTGTTTGTCCTTCGCAGGTGAAGATGAACACGACCTCTGCTAGCACTGGGTGGTGTGTGTTCGAAGATGGCTGATCCTGCCCGATCCGCGCATTGATTAGTCTGTTGCAGTGTGGACAGGGCAGACGTGGAGGCGAGCCAGGCTGAAAGGTGGTGCTTGATCTTTTTTTTTTTTTTTTTTCCCCCAGAAACTGGCGTTTTTTGCTCCTGTGCCTCCACTCGGCTCGTTTCACACAGTCTTTCGCTCCGGATTTGATCATGGTGCGCCAGGTTGAGCATCATGCGCAACTTCTTCCTAGGAGGCAGGGGCAACACCACAGTGAGGCTTTCAGTGGGTCTTCTCTCACATCATCATCTCATCTCATCTCATTCCCCTGACCGCTGGAGTCGTTGTGGGGACGTGATGAGGCAGCCGCCGTTTCTCTCCAGGCTCATCTGTTGGCAGCTGTCGTGAGGAGATCTGGCATGGGTCATTTTGGTCCAGTCCTTTATGTTTTCAGACCAGCTCTTTCTTTCTCTGCCGCCCTCGTCTGCGCCCTCCTTCAACGGTACCTTGGAGGATGGTATTGGAGAAGCTGTTGTGACGAATGATGTGGCCAAACCATGCCAACTTCCGTCGTTTGACGGTTGCCGGTAGTGGTTCGTGGGGCCCAACTAGGTTGATGACCAGGTTCCGCACTTAATCATCGGTCTTGTGTTCTTTGTAGGAGATGCGGAATAGTTTCCTCAGGCACTTGATCTCAAACGCCTGGATTTTTCTTTCTGTTTCGGCCATCAGTGTCCATGACTCGCAACCATGTAACAGGATGGAGACCACTAGTGACTTGTAGAGCCGGAACTTTGTGTGGAAGTTGATGTCTCACATACAACGACGTAATGAGATCGAAGATCGTTCTGAATCATGTTCTCTGGGCAAACCGAAACATACATGGCACAGAACTTCCATTCCTGATTTATTCATGTAGAAAGGTGGATGGGGGGTGGATGGGTAGGGGAAAGAGAAGCGTGTTCAGGGGGGGGGGGGGGGGGGGGGGGGGGTGAGGGATGGAGTGGGGGGTGGTGGTGTGGTGTTGGGAGGTGGAACTTGCCAGCGGCGGCGGCGGGCAGGCTGATTGTTGACATTCCTCAGGAAAGCGTGATTTATAGGGCAGCTGGCAGCCAGGGCCTCTGGCCGATTTGTCATCTCCATAATGAAGAACCCGAGATGGAAGACCTTTTTGGATATTGTTCCTGGGATTTCCATTACTCAAATTGTTAAAATGTTTATGGCGTGTAGCTTGGCAGCACTGCGGTGTTGGGATGTTTTGACTGGCCAAGACCTCGGAATTTAATTCAATGATTGAGAAAGGGGAGGAAAGATTGGAAAACAGACAAACAAGAAGAAAGTAAATTTGTAGTCATGCGCGTGTTCTCTCTCTCTCTCTCTCTCTCTCTCTCTCTCTCTCTCTCTCTCTCTCTCTCTCTCTCTCTCTCTCTCTCTCTCTCTCTCTCTCTCTCTCTCGGCACTTTCTTCCTAAGAAAAATCAGAGTTGGCTTTGCTGTAAAATGTGACATTAGGCAGTAATCTTAATCAAACATATGTTCATCTATCTATCTATCTATCTATCTATCTATCATCTTGATCTATTATCTATCTATCTGCCCCTACATCCATTGATGTAATGAAAAAATCTGAGCTGCCCCTGCAATGAAATATGATGTTAAGCAGTAATATTAAGCTTATTCTGTTTATCTGTGTCTGTCTCTCTCTCTCCTCTCTAACTCTCTCTCTCTCTCTGTCCTCTCTCTGTATCTCTCTCTCTCTCTCTCTCTCTCTCTCTCTCTCTCTCTCTCTCTCTCTCTCTCTCTCTCTCTCTCTCTCTCTCTCTCCGTATCCATCGTACGTCTGGTGGCGTTTCCTTTCAAAACCATCCAAATAAAATGGCAATCAAAGATACTTTATGCTGTAACGTTAATTACGCATATCCTGTTCACCTGAAATCAAACGTCTCCCTAAGTCTGTGACAGCACCTTGTCCCCTTCCTGCAAAACGTACGCTGCCGTAGCTTGAGACCCAGTCCAAAGGTCGATCTCAATTAGGGGGCCGAAATAGCTCAGTTGGTAGAGCGCCGGACTCGTGATCCTGGGGTTGCCGGTTCGAATTTCGGTACAGGAGGATTTTATTCCTCGGAGTTAACATTGGTTCTGACTCCATTTCCCATACAGTCCTTCGAATGAGACTATAAACCGAGGTTCCGTGTGTGAACGCACGCACAACATCTTGCACACATGTAAAATCCAATCATCAACTTTGAGAAGAGAAGGCCAGTTTGGGCTGTTGGTATGGATGACACGTTACACATAGCACGCACCTTCCCCGAAGATGGAGTATGGCTGCCTTAATGGCGGGAAAAAAAAAACCGGTCATACACACAAAAACTCCACTGCCTGTCTATACAGGCAGTGTTCGCAGGAGTATCAGCCTGCGTACGCAGAAAAAAAAGAAAAGATCTCCATCAAAATCCCGTCCTCCTTCTACACTCACAGATAGATGGCGAAGCACTTCCTTTCGTGCTGTATCGATGTGTCGAGAAACGGGAAACAAATATCCTTGTTATTCCTTTGCAGGGAAGCATTCTTTACGACCAGCAACAGCTTCTGGCTAGTTTGTCATGTCCATAATGAACAAGCTGAGAGGGAGACGACGGTATCTTTTGATGCTGTTCTTGGGGAGTCCCATGATTCAGATCGTTCAAAAGCTTTGGTGTGCGGTTTGTCAGCACTACTGTTACTTTAGGTCAGTTCTTTCGATGTTTTATGATGAGGAATGGGAAGGAAAAAAAAAAAAACCCTAAGGGAAATATGATCGTTTATGTTTATAACTCTCTGCTGCTTGCTCGCTCTCTCTCTCTCTCTCTCTCTCTCTCTCTCTCTCTGTGTTTCTCTCTCTCTCTCTCTGTATCTCTCCCTCCCCCACCCTCTCCTCTCTCTCTCTCTCTCTCTCTCCAACATCCTCTCTGTCTCTCTATCTCTTTTGCTCGCCCGCTCTCTCAGGACCAGCTCTGGACATCTTATCTCTACCCTCTATCTCTTTTGCTCGGCAGACCACTCACATCACACTATTTATGCAAAATTGCCTAAAAAAAAAAACTTATTCAGAAGAAAATGATTAAGACATTTGGTTGATACCTATTGTCGTAAGATGGGCTGCAATGCTGGCATATGATCTCATGTTTATTATACTTCCTCTGTGAAGTGTAGGAACGAGGCGCAGGCTATACCTTCTTTTGGAGTGGGCGTGAGCCTGAGGAGAGACGTGAGGCTGGGGTTGGCTTTGCGGTGAAGTCAACACGTCAGCCTTCTCTGTCCCTAACCATAGCCTAGCAGTGAACGCTAAATTCATACAAGAAATGCAAACACTCCCGAGGAAAACAAAACAGACAGCACTTTGGATATCAGTTTGAAAGACTAAGAACAGGACTGTTAATCTGACGAGATGGGTACTCAAAAAAAAAAAAAAAAAAAAAAAAAAAACTCAAGAGG
>JADBJO010005410.1:57500-62500 GCA_016801955.1 Conus betulinus
AATCAGTCAGGTTTTTGAGAACATCGCTCTTGCCATACGTCTCTCATAGAGCGCATACATAAATGTCTATCTGGTATACACAACAACGGATTTACTGGAGTTCTTTCTTGATGACTATGGGAAAAGCCTTTGACGTTATCAACCGTTCGGATCTCATAATAAAGCTGACACATCGCAAAGTATGAAACAAGACCATAAATTTAAATCAGATGTTTTCTTTTAAATCGCAAAAAGGTTTGTTCGAATGAGATCTACCATACCAGAATTACACCCTTTGAGCTTTTGTGTTCCTCAAGGATCCGAGTCAGGACCCCTTTTATTTTCTATATGTATGACTAAGTTGCCTTTATGCATTGAGTGCAGTTATGAAACGTTTGCTGATGACACTTCACTACACTCAAATAGTGTTATTATTTCTACCACTTCAAAAAATAATTTTCAGTATCAATATCAAATGTACAGAAATGACCCCATGGCTCTCAAAGCAAATTAAACAAAATGCATAGAAAATGGGTTCCACGCACAACATTTTCAGTCCACCAATAAGATCTTTTTCATGTACCGACAAACCGAACAGTGTCGTGAAATGTATGCCAAAATATCCATAAGAATTGACCAGAGGCATTTTGTCCCCGTCATACAAAAATCTTTTGCTTTCACTTGAGTAATTTCCCTTGCAAAACATTGCACGATGCTTTTAGTGAAATCAACTTTTCATGGAAGTAGCTACCCTTTATAGGCTCTTTAGCTGTGTTTGTGAACTTACGGTGGTTCCATATATCAAAATCACATCACTGGCTGTTAGCTGATTGGCCTAAAGAAAAATGAAGTCAAAAAGCTTCAAGCGACAGTACAGCACCATGCCTTCACTACCGATCGTTTACAGTTCTAACTCATTGAAAAAGAACGGAAAACAAACAAACAAACCTGGAATCTTTGCATCTCATTCTTTAACTCGAGTTGCGCGGTTATCAGCGCAACATTTCACTTGAGCTCTCACATGATACACACTTCTGATACATTTGTAAAGTATACCTTTAATACCATTTTTTAACCAAAATAGGCTGGAAAAAAATCTGTCTTTCTATATCTGTCTGTCTGTCTGTATGTATCTATCAATCTATCTACACACACACACACACACACACACACACACACACACATATATATATATATATATATGTGTGTGTGTGTGTGTGTGTGTGTGTGTGTGTGTGTGTGTGTAAAGAGAGAGCGAGAGACAGAGACACAGAAAGAGAGATATACAACTTTTACCTATTCAAAAAAAAAAAAGGTCACTTACTTCTGCTGCAAGGACTAAAATTCACTACACAGTCCGATAATACGTCACTGTCTGACGTCATTCTTTGTTCGAAGATCTATCCCAATATCCGCTAAACTTTGGCTGTGGCAGCTCAAAGGGAACTGGCACATTTGGCCTTACTTGTTGAGACTACGGTTTTGATTTTTGGTAGGCCTAGCCTTCCTTTTAAAGGAACTATGCTCCAAGCCTTGTCTCGGGTAGGCGGGAGGGGATTTGACAGAAGAATTTTTTACAAGGTATTTATTTCTTAGTGATATACATATATATATATATATATATATATATATATATATATATATATATATATATGTGTGTGTGTGTGTGTGTGTGTGTGTGTGTGTGTGTGTGTGTGTGTGTGTGCTCTTAATATGGTTACTGATATTGAAGATCGATGAATGACAAGATCTCTACACCACCAGCACCCTTCCCATTTCAAAGAAAGAAAAAAAGGGGCAGACATTCAGAGAATCTTCTATGCGTGTTATCATCGTGAGTGATTTGTTGTTGTTGTTGTTGGTGGTGGTGGTGGTGGCGATGCGTGTGTGTGTGTGTGTGTGTGTGTGTGTGTGTGTGTGTGTGTGTGTGTGAGAGAGAGAGAGAGAGAGAGAGAGAGAGAGAGAGAGAGAGAGAGTTTTTATACATGGTGTGTGTGTGTGTGTGTGTGTGTGTGTGTGTGTGTGTGTGTGTGTGCAGGCACGTGCGCGCGCGCGCGCGCGCGCGCGCGTGTGTGTGTGTGTGTGTGTGTGTGTGTGTGTGTGTGTGTGTGTGTGTGTGTGTGTGTGAGTGTGTGAGAGAGAGAGAGAGAGAGAGAGAGAGAGAGAGAGAGAGAGAGATTCTTCAAGTGCAAGCAGTTTTCATACATCGAGAAGACAGACTTAAGAGGTTGACATTACCCATGTGTTTGATCAGAAACCATGACAGAAAAATAATAATAATAATAATAAAAAACCTTTTTGATTGTGGGGCAGTTGTTACATGTCATCTATGTTCCTGCTCGGTTATATAATGCGCAGATCTTTGTGTAATACATGAACTTGAGATAAGACGAAGATTAAGCAATCTAATCTGTGACTGGGGTTCTTTTGGGTTAAAAGTCCACGTGATCTTCAATACAAACAGGAGAGATGCAGACTGGTTGCTACGTTGCTGGAACATTTTTCCTGGCGAAGTTCGCGTCTTACGCAAAGTGTTGCGCACTAAGTAAGTTGTGCAGCGACATGGATCATGCGCAGAACAGATATCACTCGATCTACTCTCTCTCTCTCGCTCTGTGTCGTGTGTGTGTGTGTGTGTGTGTGTGTGTGTGTGTGTGTGTGTGTGTGTGTGTGAGTGTGTGTGTGTGTGTGTGTGTGTGTGTGTGTGTGTGTGTGTGTATGTGTGTGTGTGTGTGTGTGTGTGTGTGTGTGTGTGTGTGTGTGTGTGTGTGTGATTTCTCTCTCTATATATATGACGCACAACACACACATAAACACACGTTTATATATGTATTTGTGTATGTACGTATGTGTATATGTATGCATGTACAAACTATCGTCCAATATCTCTGACCAGCTGCCTCTGTAAGCTAATGGAAAAGATGGTCAACTCCCAACTGATGTGGAAGCTGAAAACCGATGGCCTTTTGGCCATGAACAGTGCGGGTTCCGGAAGTACCACTCGACAGTTGGCCGTTTAGTCCGTCTGGAAACCATCATCCGCAACGCCTTCATCAGTAAACAGCATGTGGCTGCTATCTTTCTTGACCTAGAAAAAGCATACGACACCACCTGGGAATCAGGAATCCTTATGGATCTGCACAGACTTGGTTTTCGTGGTCATCTGCCTCTGTTTTCTCCAAAACTTTCTGGCTGATCGGCAGTTCCAGGTACGTGTTGGCACCACATTGTCTGACATCCAAGGACAGGAGTTGGGTGTGCCTCAAAGGAGCATCCCTATCTCCTGTCCCTATTTAGCATCAAAATTAACGACATTGTGAAATCGGCAAGCCAGGGTTCTGGGTCCTCTCTGTTCGTTGATGACTTTACGTTGTACGCAGTTGGAGCCTCTTATGCCAGCGTACAGCGTCGACTCCAACTTTGTGTCAATAAGATTCAACAGTGGGCCAAGGAAAACGGGTTTGCATTTTCCAGTACTAAAACTCAGTCAATCCATTTCCACAATTTTCGTCAGTTTTTTGCTGATCCTGAGATTCGTCTGGATAAGTCCGCCATTCCAGCTGTAAAAGAAACCAAATTTCTGGGTGTTATTTTTGATCAAAAATCTGAACTTTAAAAGTCATATCCAACACTTAAAAACTGCATGTCAGAAAGCACTGAACATCCTGCGAGTTGTGGTACTCACAGATTGGGGCACTGACAGGAAAAACTCTCCTCCATCTTTATAGGGCTCCAAACTGGACTATGGATGTGTAGTGTACGGCTCGGCCAGACCATCCTACCTGAAAAGTCTAGACCCTATCCACCATCAAGGGCTTCAATTGTGTCTGGGTGCGTTCCGCACCACCCCTGTTTATAGCCTGTATGCTGAGGTAGGAGAAGCATACCTCTCAAGTCGCCGATCGAAACTTGCCTTGAACTACTGTCAGAGTCTCTCTTCTGAACCTCAAAACCCTGCATATGACTGTGTTTTTGACCCCAAGTTCCAAAAGAAATTCGAAGACCACCCCAGTCCCATTCCACCCTTGGGGAATAGACCTTGGAGTAGTTTTGTGTGATTTTTCCAAGTTTCCTGATGATTCTCCACTGACTTTCTTCACTCCAGAGATCCGGTTTGATTTAGCCTCGTACCGGAAAGATTATACTACTGGTGCTAGTTCCTTGGCATACAAGTCACTTTTTGCTGAACTGTGTTCTAAGTTTCCATCCTACAAAACAGTTTTCACTGACGGTTTCCAATCTGAGGAGGGAGTTGCCTCTGCTGTGTTTAATGCAGCAGATCCCCCTCAGAGATGTACCAAACACATTCCAACAGACAGCTCCATCTGCACTGCTGAGCTGACAGCCTTGGTCCTGGCACTTCAGATGATCTGCAAATCGAAACATAAAGATTTCCTTATTTTATTAGACTCCCTTTCTGCTTTGGAGGCCACTTCCGGCCGTGATCTCAAGCACCCTCAGCTGCTGAAAATCTTTGAACTGTACACCTCTTTAAAACGGATAAAACATAGTTTTTTGCTTGGGTTCCCAGCCATGTGGGCATTCGAGGCAATGAGATGGTTGATCAACTTGCCAAGAGTGCCACAAAGGAAAAGCTGAGCATGTTGTCTGTTCCTCACACTGATCTGAAACCCAAAACACAGGCCTATGTCAAAGATCTCTGGCAAGAGGAATGACCCTTACAGACGGATAACAAACTGTTTAGAATCCGTCCAAACCTGAAGGAGTTTTTATCCAGTTTCCCGAGGCGGCCGTAATGAAAAAACAATCTTGTGCCGTTTACACACAGGCCATTCGTTTTACGCCCATTCTTATCTTTAAAAGGTGAAGAAGCTCCATGGTACATTCCATGTCTTGTTCCACTCACAGTGAAACATGTTCTTTTAGTTTGTTGGAACTTGCACGATGTGAGACATAAACACTTTACCCGCAGACTCCATGAAAAACCTGTTCAGAGATGTCCTATCTGACGTAATCTTTGAGTTTCTGAAAGAGATTGACATTTTTTAATCTGATCTAAG
>JADBJO010005410.1:67500-75000 GCA_016801955.1 Conus betulinus
TATCATTATCTTTTTTTTTTTCGGATGATACGCAGGTCTACAAAAAATGTAATACAGGAGAGCAAAAATCGGTTGCAGCCAGTTCTGAAGCTTTAAAACTGACTGGAGGGAAGACGAAGATCGGTTCTCAGTATGTCGTTTCCTGCGTTATGTTTGGTCTTTTTCTTCTGATTTTTTTCTATCAGTGCTGTGACGGGGTGTTACTGCTGGGGCGAAGCGAGCACCATTCCGTGTATTATCGTTAAATACATTAAACAGACAGGGATATTTGATACTCTCTCCGGAGTCTTGCAACACAACATTAAATTCTGGCTTTTGGGGGATTGATTTTCGTTTGTTTTTGGTTCGAAGCTTTGGTCAGTTTGCGTCGCTTCCAAAAACGGTAATTTCAGCAGGAGTGTTCCTTTCAGTCCAGTCATCTTGTCTGTTATTTGACTTCTTGTCTTGACTGGAAGGCACTTGAAGATCGACACGGCCAAGGTGCAGCTCAGTAAAACACTGGTTGTTGTAGCTTATGACCAAATTAAGATTTGGGAAGCGAAGCAAGCAGGCAAAGATTCAGACATTACAACCATCACTAACAAAATAACGAAGAAAATAACAAAAAAAAAACAAAACAGAAACAACACAAAACGAAAAAATAAACAATCAAAAACCGTCAGTTGATGATGTAATTTAAAACTCCGAATAATCATTTTGTTATCCAAGGAGTATATTAGCTAGTGAAAACGACATAATCGTTTTTTTAAAATTAAAAAAAAAAAAATTTTTTAGAGCACTGTTTGATAGAAGAGGAGCGAAGTTAGGGCAGAAAATTTGTAGACTGAATTTTACCAGCCGACATTTTTATGGGGAAAAAATTGAAACTTTACCGACGTTCCTTCTGTTTTCATACCTAAGTCCTAGATTTAATGAACTCTCTCTCTCTCTCTCTCTCTCTCTCTCTCTCTCTCTCTCTCTCTCTCTCTCTCTCTCTCTCTCAGTATAAATATGTCAGTGTTGTTTTCTATTGTCAAACTTTCTGATTCCATTCCATTCTGTCCATTCATTTTATTTTGTTAATGCTATAAATCATGATCGCGATTGGTGACGTTGCAGGTGTTGAACTTGTAGGCATATATATCTTACAGTACCTGTAATCTGCGAGGTTTGGGAATCACAGGATGTGTCCCTTTCTCTGCCTCCTTCTTTCTGTGTATGTTGGCAACACCATCGCGTGGTAATGTTTTGAATATAACAAAAATAATTTTCAACAAGTTTATATAAAAGACTGAACTGAACTTCCAAATCTCTCTGTCTGGTCTCTGTCTCTCTCTCTCTCTCTCTGCCTCTCGTTATAAAAAAAATGAACTTCCATCTCTCTCTCTCTCTCTCTCTCTCTCACCCTCTCTCTCTCTCTTTCTCTCTCTCTCTCTCTCTAATCTTCTCTTTCAATCTCTCCTCCGTAATGCTCTCTCCTCTCTCTCTCTCTCTCGTTATAAAAGATTGAACTTCCAAATCTTCTTCTGTCTCTCATCTCTCTGTCTCTCCTCTCTCTCTCTCTCGTCTATAAAAAATGAACTTGAACTTCCAAATCTTTCTGTCTGTCTCTCGTCTCTCCCTCTCTCTCTCTCTCTCGTTATAAAAGATTGAACTTCCAAATCTTTCTGTCTGTCTCCTCCTCTTCTGTCTCTCCTCTCTCTTCTCTCCTCTCTTCTCCCCTATCTTCTTCTCCTCTCTGTCTCTCGTTATAAAAGATTGAACTTCCAAAATCTCTCTGTCTCCTCTCTGTCTCTGTCTCTCGTTATAAAAGATTGAACTTCCTCTGTCTGTCTCCCTGTCTGTCTCTCTCTCTCTCTCGTTATAAAAGATTGAACTTCCAAATCTTTTCTGTCTGTCTCCTTCTCTGTCTCTGTCTCTCTTCTTTCCATGCCCTTTCTCTCTTTCTATCATCACTTGAACAATGAAATAAGGGCTCTCTGTCTCTCCCTCCCTCTGCTCCCCATGCCCTGTCCCTCTATCTTCCATCATTGGATGGATGCAATGTTAGATTCTGTCTGATATTTCAGATAGCCAGTCTATTCTCATTGTAGTTTTTGTGGTTTTTTTTTTCTTCGCGCAATTAAAACGTATCTCACCCGTCTGTCCGTGATCTGCCTGTCTGTCTCCATCTATATCTCTGTCTCCCACTCTCACACTCACTTCCCTCTCTCTGTCTGTCTCTCTCCTCTCTCTTTCTCTTACACATGTATACACACAGACAGACACATATTTAGTTACACAAAAAACCGACATTTGATAAAAGACGATTCATTCAGTTTATTCTGCTTGAATATGCAGATAACGGAAATGCCACTCTCCTCGATCGCCCTTTCTCACTTTACGTCTTAGAGTGTGAGTCTGCATGTGCGTGCATGAGTGCGATCATGCACACGCGCACGCGCGTGTATACATATATATATATATATATATAATTATAAACAAAGCTTGCGCTTATGTCTTAGATTGTAGTAGTAGAAAAAGGGGGGGTGGGGGGGGGGGGGGGGTGATAAGCACTCATATCTGCAGTGGTAGATGATTCTGCCTAACTAACAGTATGTGCTTGAGTGGGTGAATGGGGAATAATAAATGCTTCTCAAAATGAACCTTCAGCAAGCTTATAGTCTCCGAAGGGGGGAGAGACATCTCCAGTGGGGAGGAAACTCACTAACATATAACTCCTGGTCATAAACCCGGTATTTCGAAACCTGATTGTTTCTCCTCAGCGAGCGCGGAAAGTGGTAAATTGACTTCTCTGCCTTTTCGGTTTCAAGAAGAATGCTATCCCAGAAAAAGGCTGGTGTGCAATACCGTAGTATGTTTGTTGAGTTTTTCAAAAAAAAAAAACAATCAAAGGTGTCACCTAAGAAGTAAAAGAAAATCATAAAAGAGCAAAACAAGCTACATTTTCTTGTGAAAAGTAGAAAATATAAAAAGATGTCCTCTTAAGACATAAGTGCTGAGGGCCAGTTCTTGGAATAAATCCGCAAGGGACTAAATTACAATAACTAATAAATTCCAAGGATAAGTACAAGCACCATTCCAGCAACTTACATATTTATGTGTGTGTGTGTGTGTGTGTGTGTGTGTGTGTGTGTGTGTGTGTGTGTGTGTGTGTGTGCACGCCCGCACGTCTGCGTGTGTGAGTGCGTGAGTGCGTGCGCGCGCCGCGTGTGTGTGTGTGTGTGTGTGTGTGTGTGTGTGTGTGTGTGTGTGTGTGTGTGTGTGTGTGTGTGTTGTGTGTGTGTGTGAGTGTGTGTGTGTGTGTGTGTGTGTGTGTGTGTGTGTGTGTGTGTGTGTGTGTGTGTGTGTGTTTTGGCTTGTATGTGTCCCTCTCTTGAAACCGTTTTTTTTTCTTCTTTTTTTTTTTTGCTCCTACTTTCTTTCTTTCTCTGTGTCTCCCCCTTCATAGATCTCTCTCTCTCTCTCTCTCTCTCTCTCTCTCTCTCTCTCTCTCTCTCTCTCTCTCTCTCTCTCTCTCTCTCTCTCTGTGCACGCACGTGCTTGATTTATTCCATAGAGTACAGTGTTCGGTGCAATCCTTACACGCAAAAACTCTTCAGATCAACATGTTGTGGGACTTTATTATATAAGCAAACAGAAAGGGATGAAACAACGTACAAAAGGCAAACCAAAAAGAGTGACACAACGCAAGAAACAAGACACACTTTTCTTTCGTGTCAATCAATTATTCCTAATCTCCTTAAAAGCGGGAGAAAAAGTAAGATTCAACAGTACAAAAATATACAGAAAAAAAAGAGTGGAAAGAGGAGAAGGATAAACGATAAACGAGAACCACTATAACCAAAGTCACAGTAAGAACAACCAAAACAAAGAATTCACAGAACATCTGTGACAACAACACGAGCGACACCAATGAGAACAACGACTGGAATTATGGGTAGAAGAACAAGAACGAGAACACTGCTATTGCAGCAACTACTACTACTACTACTACTACTACTACTACTACTACTATTGCTACCACTATCACTACTAGTACAACTACTACAACAACAACTGCTACTGCTGCTGCTGTTGCTATTACTGCTAATAAAAAAAAAACGACAACTGCTACTTCTGCCTACTATTTTAACTACTACTACTTCTGCTGTTACTACTACTACTACTACTTCTACTACTACTACTACTACTACTACTTCTACTACTACAACTACTACTACTGCTACAATACTTCTGCTTCTACTGCTGCTGCTGCTACTACTAGTACTACTCCTACGACGACGACAGGGACGACAACAATGAAGACAAAGACGACGAGGACAACACTGAAGGAGGAGGAGGAGCAGGACAAGGAGGAGGAGAAAAAGGAGGAAGAGAAGGAGGAGGAGAAGGAGGAGGAGAAGAAGGAGGAGGAGGAGAAGGAGGAAGAGGAAAAAGAAGAAGAAAAGGAAGAGCAAGAACAGGAACAAGAAAATGGAAAACAAAAGAAGAAAAAAAGAAGAAGAAGAAGAGGAAGAAGAAGAAGAAAGAGAAGAAGAAGAAGAAGAAGAAAAAGAAGATGAAGAAGAAGAAGATGAAGAAGAAGAAGAACAAAAAGAGAAAGAACAAGAAGAAGGTGAAGAAGAAGAAGACATATAAAGAAGACCAGAAGAGAAAGAAGATCATAAGAGGAAGAAGAGAGAAGACCCAACGAGAAGACAAAGACGAAAAAAGGAAGGATAAAGCAGTTCCATCAGATTCCATTTAACAGACGTGGAAAGGACAGAATGGAAACTAACAAGGTGTGAAAGAAGGACGAAAAACAAGAAAGACGGGGGGCGGGGAGAGAGACAGACAGACAAACAGACAGACAGAAAGTGAGAGAGAGAGAGACAGGCTTAACCCCATAGCATTCTGACCAAAGACAAGCCAGTGAAATGGTCAGGAAAACAAAAGCTAACAAACCTGACCCGTAATTTTCTCACTCATTGCGCTTCGAGTCTTTTCCCTCCTCGCCTCAACGCTTTTCCTAACGAGACATTTCCCTGCCCCTGCATCCAAGCCCTCCTCCACCACCTACTACCCTTTCACTCGTCTACCTTCGTCCACCTGCTCGCGTCTTCGCTCTTCCCCAACGTAGGCCTACCCTCCTCCCTGAGCCTTCTTCCTACCCATCTTCGTTCATTCACAGTGTCATGTACTATGATGGTAACTTTCTGATTTAAAAAAAAAGAAGGTCTATTCTTGATTTACCGATAACACTATCAATGCTAAGCACGGAAAGAGAAACAATGTGGTACGATTATATTTCTTTCATGTAATCATCGTAAGCTTGCGAAGGACTATAATGCTAGTTTATTCATCAGTGAATATTTATGACTTTCCTGCACCCACGGTGTGCATTTATGAAAGATTGTACTGATTACTGAAAGAAATAATTGTCATGATTACTCACTCTAAAAGTAAACATCTGTCTGATTTCAAAAGGGTTCCGGAGGACCAATGGTGTTGAAAATAAACCAAACATATAATCTTTTAACGCTACAACGCCATGACACCCGGCACAAAGACAGTCATTCATATCATAATACTACAGATTTGTACAGCAATACGAATTTGTAGTGGAAATATATTTGTAGCGTATATAACTTGTTTTCGTGATGACAATTGTTCTGTTTGGCAGACCATTTCAAGAGCCATAACTAAGGCTGTCAACTCAGCAGAGTAGATGGAGCTGTCGGTGGGAATGTGTCTGGAACATCTCTGAGGGGGGTCTGTTGCACAAAACACAGCAGAGGCAACCATCGGTGACAATTCTTCTGCAGGATGAAAACTTTAAACACAGTTCGGCAAAAAAAAAGGTTTTGTATGCCAAGGAACTAGGGGTATCTTTTTAGTATGAAGCTAAATCAAACCGGATGTCTGGAGTGAAGAAAGTCCCTGGCGGATCATCGGGAAACTTGGACAAATCACAACAACTCCAAGGTCTGTATCTGTATTGTTCAAATGGGGAAGAATAAAAAAAAATACCCAACGGTGGAATGGGATAACATTACGGACCTTTACTACTGCCATATACAGCACCCCCCCCCCCCCCCCCCCCATCCCAATCCCATACTTCCTCACCTCCTTCTCTACCCTCCATAAACCAGCTGAGTGTTACTGCTGAGGACCTCTTGCTGTAGTAGTGTCCCGTTGCAGTGTAACTGCCCATTTAACGAAAGCATCCCCGAAGTCCGTTGATCTATTCTGGCACGAGATCAGTGGAATTTGTTCTCTTTTTTTTTTCTTTCACCGAAAGACCTGCCTGTCGTATTGGGACGAGAGGTATGGAGATCAAGTGTGCAGTGTGCACCTAACGCATGTAAACGATACCATGTCAACAAGAGTGTTGTCCCCAGCAAATCGCCGGTGGAAATCAATTCCGATGGGTTAAACAATAACGGACACGTGAATATACAAGCGAAGAAAAATTAGGACGCGCGAAAGAATAGTAAACCACTTTCCCCCCAAGAGAGAGAGAGAGAGAGAGAGAGAGAGAGAGAGAGAGAGAGAGAGAGAGAGAGAGAGAGAGAGAGAAAACACGATCTAGATATTACATAGGGAATGCTGAGAACGGCAAGACACTCTTCCCAGGGACAGCAGTCCCAATTTCACACAGAGAAGCTGAAGAATGGCAAGACACTCTTCGCAGAGACAGCAATCCCAATTTCACACAGAGAAGCTGAAGAATGGCAAGACACTCTTCCCAGGGACAGCAGTCCCAATTTCACACAGAGAAGCTGAAGAATGGCAAGACACTCTTCCCAGAGACAGCAATCCCAATTTCACACTGAGAAGCTTAAGAATGGCAAGACTTTTCACACACAGACAGCAGCCAATTTCACACAGAGAGCTGAAGAATGGCGAGACACTCTCTCCCAGAGACAGCAGTCTCAATTTCCACAGAGAAGCTAAAGAATGGAGAAACACTCTTCCTAAAGACAGCAGTCCCAATTTCACGCAGAGAACCTGAAGAATGGCAAAGACACTTCTTTCCAGAGACAGCAGTCCCAACTTCACACAAAGAAGTTGAAGAACAGAAACACACTTTTCCCAGAGACTTCAGTCCCAATTTCACACAGAGAAGTTGAAGAATGGCAAAACACTCATACCAGGAACAGCAGTCCCAATTTTACACAGAGAAGTTGAAGAATGGCAAGACACTCTTCCCAGGGACAGCAGTCCCAATTTTACACAGAGAAGTTGAAGCATGGCGAGACATTCTTCCCAGAGACAGCAGTCCCAAATTCACACATTGAAGTTGAAAAATGGCAAGACACTCTTCCCAGAGACAGCAGTCCCAATTTCACACAGAGAAGCTGAAGAATGGCAAGAACTTTTCCCAGAGACAGCAGTCCAAAATCCACAAATAGAAGCTGAAGAATAGCAAGACACTCTTCCCACAGACAAAGGTACTAATTTCACACACAAAGGCAGAAGATGGCTAGACATTCTTCCCACAGACACAGGTACTGATTTTACACAGAGAAGCTGAAG
>JADBJO010005410.1:80000-92500 GCA_016801955.1 Conus betulinus
CTGCCAAAACATGTCAATCACTGCCGTCCTTCAAATCAGCAATACTTAAACATTTACTTGAACAATAAATCTAACCTTTTGACCATAGCCTCAACGCCCTACTTTTATGCTTGCCTCTGTATTAGCTAATGAAAATGTGCGTACGTGCGTGCGTGCGTGCGTGTGTGTACGTGTGGGTGGTGTGTGGGTGGGTGTGGGAGTGCGCGTGCGTGCGTGTATGTGTGGGCGTGTGCGTGCATGTGAACGCGCACGCGTACGTGTCTGATTGTGTTTTGTGTAAATTTTCTTTTTTTTTTTTTTATTTTCATTATTATTATTATTTATTACTATTGTTATTGTTATATTATAATGTGTTATTATTATATTGTTCATATTCTTTGTTTCTGCCATTATTAATATGTGCAGTTTGTCTAGTTGAATGTTGTAGAATAGCAAGGACAGATTGGAAGAATAGGCACTGCCTAAAATCTTTATCCTTGAGTAATAAAGTTTTTTCTCTCTCTCTCTCTCTCTCACTCCGCTCCCCCCCCCCCCCCCCCCCTTCTCTCTCTCTTTCCGTTGATCTTTTTTTTTTTCACTTTCTTCTCATCTGCTGCAGAAGTTGGGTACCACAGGTGTAAATGGAGACACGCAAAGGCGTGCGCGCATGTGGGTTTGTGTGCATGTATGTGTGTGTGTGGTGTGTGTGTGTGTGTGTGTGTGTGTGTGTGTGTGTGTGTGTGTGTGTGTGTGTGTGTGTGTGTTGTTTGTGTGAGTGTGTGTGTATATGTGTGCGTATTTGTGTGTGCAGGTGCGCATATCCAAATAGATATGTATACATTATCTTTATGTTTGTTCTTATAAGCACTGTGTGTGTGTATGTGTGTGTGTGTGTGTGGAGGGGGGGGGGGGGCGTGTCTGTGCGTGCGTATGTGTGTGTGCGCGCGCGTGCGCGTGCGCGTGCGTGCGTGCGTGCGTGCGTGCGTGTGTGTGTGTGTGTGTGTGTGTGTGTGTGTGTGTGTGTGTGTGTGTGTGTGTGTGTGTTTGCATGAGTGCATACAGATTCTGTCTGTCTGTCTCTTCCTCTCTCTTTTTCTATCTGTCTGTTTCCATCCCCTCATCTCTTCTCTCTCTCTCTCTCTCTGTCTCTCTCTCTCTCTCTCCTCCCTCCTTTCCTCTCTCCCCCCCCCCCCCCCTCCCCCTATGTGCATGTGCACAAAAACTAACGCCATGCGACAAACTTGAAACATCACCGTCAGTGACTGTTATTCAAAAACAGTCCTACATTGAAACCTCCACAAAAAAAGACATAACGCCTCGCCAAACACCACCGTCCGTTTCCCCCCCCCCCCCCCCCCCCCCCCTCAGTGCCTCTACCCCACGTCCCTCCCCCCCACACCCCTTCCCACGCCTTTGCTTCCGCCTTTCTGGTCGGTTGACAGAATTTCTCGCCCTGATGCCAGACCCTCCACAGAGATTACAAGGCTGACGGGGCAGACTGGATTCCAGAGCTGTCACTGGTGCCCCCCCCCCCTCCCCCCCCTCCTCTTCCTCCTCCTCCTCCTCCTCCTCCTCCTCACCAACACCCCCAGTCAGGGGAACCAGGAACTCGGTGTTGCAGCACACTGGTTACTGGAACAAGTTGTCTAAAGGATGACAGGGGAAGGAGAGGAGAGAGAGAGAAAAAAAAAGGGGGGGGGGGTGGGGGTGGGGAAGAAGACAGAGATGATGGTCGGTGACACGGCTTTAGGGAAAAGAGATAGACAGCTAGATAGACATATATATATATATATATATATATATATATATATATATATAGAGAGAGAGAGAGAGAGAGAGAGAGAGAGACAGAGACAGAGAGAGAGAGAGAGAGAGAGAGAGGTTGTCTTTTCATATTTTCTACTTTTCACAAGAAAATGTAGCTTGTTTTGCTCTTTCATGATTTTCTTTTTGCTTCTTAGGTGACACATTTAGTTAGTTTTTTGAAAACTCAACATACTACGGTATTGCACACCACCCTTTTTCCGGTACAGCATTCTTCTTAAAACCGAAAAGGCAGAGGAGTCAAATTACGGCTTTCCGCGGTTACTGAGGAGAAACAATCAGGTTTCGAAATACCGGTAACTGACCAGGAGTTATATATTAGTGAGCTTCCTCCCCATCGGAGATGGTCTCCCGCTTTGGAGACTATAAGCTTGCTGAAGGTTCATTTTGAGAAGCATTTATTATTCCCTATTCACCCACTCAAGCACATATTGTCAGTTAGGCAGAATCATCTACCACTGCAGATATGAAGGCTTATCACCCCCCTATTTCTACAATCTGAGACATAAGAGCAAGCTTTGTTTATAATTCAATATATATATATATATATATATATATATATATATATATATATATATATATATATATATAAAATACTGCTAAAACGCCTAATAAAATCTTAAAGTGCTCAACCCCTTGGGGAGCAACATCTGTTAAAAATAGGATGATAAAAGGAAGTTTTAAAAACCTACAATCTGAGACATAAGAGCAAGCTTTGTTTATAATTTTTTTTAAACTTCCTTTTATCATCCTATTTTTAACGAATATATATATATATATATATATATATATATATATATATATATATATATATATATATATATATATATATACATTGAGAGAGAGAGGAACAGAGAGACAACAGGCAAACAGACAGACAGACAGAGTCGAATGAGTTTTGTCTGTGGCGGATTTACCCTCTCTGCGATTGTTTTGATGTGGGTGAGGCAAGGGTGGGGAGAGGGGAGTTTTCAACGCTTTCTGCTCTTCTGCTTGTTGTTGATCTACGTTTTGTGTCTCTTCAGAATGGGAAACCAATGTTAGATAAATGAAAACAAAATCGAAAGAAAGAGCAAAATAAATCCGGAAGAGCTCATGCGTTGTAGCAACCAACGAGGTGATAAATTACACACACCTACACAATACACACACACACACACACATGCATACGCACACACACGCACGCACGCATGCATGCACACACACACGCACGCACGCACGTATACAGATGAATACACGCGCACAGAGAGAGAGAGAGAGAGAGAGAGAGAGAGAGAGAGAGAGAGAGAGAGAGAGAGAGAGAGGCGAAGAAGAAAGAAGACGAAGTGCAGTGGTTTTTACCAATCAGAATGCCACAGCCATGCGTCACGATTTGCATACATCCGGCTTCTAATTCCCCCTTTCACGCATAAAATTCAGCTGGGAACAGTTTTGTTTCTCTGCTTCGTGTGTTTGTGCTCTCTCTCTCTCTCTCTCTCTCTCTCTCTCTCTCTCTCTCTCTCTCTCTCTCTCTCTCTCTCTCTGTCTGTCTGTCTGTCTGTCTGTCTGTCTGTCTGTCAGTCTCTCTCACTCTCTCTCTTTCTCTCACGTGTACGCCTGATTTTTTTTTTTTTATTTTTTTTTTTTTTTTTGTTTTTTGCTATAGTTTTCCTTTTCCTTTGTCTTACGGCCGTTTCTATTTGTTTTGTCCCAGTTTTGTTGTTGTTGTTCCAGTTTTTGTTGTTGTTGTTGTTGTTCACCCCCCCCCCCCCCCCCCCCCCTCTGTTTCTTCTTCCTCCTCTCAGTTATTCATAGGCTTACTTTTAAAATGGAGCACACATTCATTTGAAACATAACATGAATGGGGGTGAGGGGGGGGGGGGGGGGGGACGGCAGGTAAAGTGTCTGTTTCGACTCACGTGCAATGAACGAGAATGGTGAATGGTGAAAAGTTCGCGTGTGCTGTACGACCGAGTCCAGGTGACCTTGACCCCGCAAGTCCAGCAATCTGCCTTTTGTTCTGCGGGCTTTGCCGGTAGACATGTCCCAAGCATACGTCATCAACTCATTTTGACGTGGGAGACATGAAGTTTACAATATGTGATTTCTGCATTTTTTTTTTTAAATGCATGATTTTTTTTCCAAGTTTATTATCGGAATTAAATTTTGTTTGGTTAGGGCCAGCAAGGCAATTTCTAAACGTGTTGGCATGATTTGAGTAACCATTGTTATCATGGAAACAAGCAAGTCTGTTTTCGTTTATTGATTTAATTCATCTTCACATCCTATCCTTGATTCCCCATTCGCAACAAACTCGTGTTTTTTTTTTTTTTCTTTTTTCTTTTTTTTACTATATGTGGCAAGACGTATTATATTAGTCAATATTTGTGGAACTGCTGCCACAAAATACGTGTACCATATCTTTCATCATCAATTTACAAAGCAGTAATGATGAACGAGGAAAATTCTAACGAAAATGCTAAGTTGTGCAAATACTGAAAATATGGATGACAAGTTTATCACAGATTCATTGTCTTGAACTTGAATCTGATGACATCTTCAGTTGGAAATGACTGAAAGGTTTTCTTGATATTTATTATTCTGCCGAATTCATTGTTTATTTCAGGTAAAATGGCAATGTTAACGTTTGTGTTTTATGGATATTTATCATTCTGTCGAATTCATTGTTATTTTAGGTGAAACGGAAATGTTAACGTTCATGTTTTATTGATATTATCATTCTGCCGAATTCATTGTTTATTTCAGGTAAATGGCAATGTTAAAGTTTATCTTTTATTGATATTTGTAATTCTGCTGAATTCATTGTTTATTTCAGGTGAAACGGCAATTTCAAAGTTGATGTTTTATTGATATTTATCATTCTGCCGAATTCACTGTTTATTTCAGGTAAAAGGGCAATGTGAAATTTTATGTTTTATTGATATTTATCATTCTGCCGAATTCATTGTTTAGCTCAGGTAAAACGGCAATGTGAAAGTTGATGTTTTATTGATATTTATCATTCTGCCGAATTCAATGTTTATTAAGGTAAATGGCAATGTTGAAGTTTACGTTTTATTGATATTTATCATTCTGCCGAATTCATTGCTCATTTCAGCTAAAACGGCAATGTTAAAATTTATGTATTATTGATGTTTATCATTCTGTCGAATTCATTGTTTATTTCAAGTAAAACGACAATGTTAAAGTTGATGTTTTATTGATATTTATCATTCTGCAGGATCCATTGTTTATTTCAGGTAAAATAGCAATGTTAAAGTTTACCACGCACACACACACACACACACACACACACACACACACACACACACACACACACACACACACACACACACAACACACACACATGCGCGCGCGCAGGCACGCACGCGCACGCACGCATGCATGCACACATATACACCTGAGACAAGGTAATGACAACTTGGTATTTTTTTACAAACATGAACAGAAAGTTTCACAAAAGACACTGACAAAATTTCACAAATATATAAAATGGTAACAAACCAGGAGGTCAGTGTTACTAGGTAATGATATCTGTGCGCACAATCGTTGGCATGAAGTCATGGCTTTCATTAGCAAACGTTATCGACAAAGAACCCGTGAGGATACGATTTCTGCACCAATTGTGTTTATTCATCTTTTCTTTTACAAAATAAGCCTTTTCTTTTCAGTTCTATGGCTAATGATTTTTCTTAACACATTAGATCAGTTCTGATTTTATTCACGTATTCTACATTTGTAAATGAGATATTTGGTGAGTAACTTAATCTGATCAAAGACTCCATCCGTTTTTGTTTAGCAATCATGTCTGCATTCAACCTTAATTAAACCAGTACTCACATTTCCTTGTTAATAATAAAAAAAAAAGTCTCCCGATAGCATCACAGACATTTGAGCAATTACATTAACGTCTGTCTATATTTCCTTTTTCCCAGTGAAAGCTACTTTCCGTCCTTTCCGTGTGTCTGTCATTTTGATTTTTATTTGGGGGGGGGGGGGGGGAGGGGGGGGGGGGGGCAGGGATGTCTTTATGTTTTGTTTTGTTTAAATGTGACTGTCACGATTGATGGTTAATCAGCAAAGGGGAGGGGGGGCAGGGATGTCTTTATGTTTTGTTTTGTTTAAATGTGACTGTCACGATTGATGGTTAATCAGCAAAGGGGAGGGGGGGCAGGGATGTCTTTATGTTTTGTTTTGTTTAAATGTGACTGTCACGATTGATGGTTAATCAGCAAAGGGGGAGGGGGGGCAGGGATGTCTTTATGTTTTGTTTTGTTTAAATGTGACTGTCACGATTGATGGTTAATCAGCAAAGGGGAGGGGGGGCAGGGATGTCTTCATGTTTTGTTTTGTTTAAATGTGACTGTCACGATTGATGGTTAATCAGCAGAGGGACAGTTTGGACAAGAGCTACGCTCTTTGGGGGAATCAGCTCAGTGAGACTGACAGCTCGTGCATCTCGGGCTTCGCGTTGATCGAGGGCATTTTATTTTTGTAACCTCTTTTGTCTTAATCCAGGCCAGCTCTCGGGAATACACCTTTCCTTGACCCCAGACTTAAAAAAAAAAATGTATTGCTTCGATCTTTAACCCTCTGCTGTTGTGCCCAACAGAACAAACTATAGAGAATGAAAGCGGTGTCCCTCTCACAGAAGGTTCAGGAAGCTGGTTACAGTGTCACTGTCCTATCCTCAGAGATGGCATGGATCAGGAATCAAACTTGCAGATCACTGATGTGGAATCCTGACCCGCGGTTCTCTTTGCAATGCATCAAAGGCTTAAGCAACCAATCATCTGACCTCTCTGAAGCTCTCCATATGAGCAGAGGGGGTGGAGGGGTAAAAAGCCAGACACATCCGGGCTCAGGTCCGGGAACCGGAAATCATCTCCCCTACTTTGGCCCCGGGCTGTCCGAGCTGTTTGTCGTGTCGGCCCATCAGCACGGGTACCGAGTTCGTTTCCTTCTGGTGTTTTGTGTGTCACACAAGGTGCTGACATGAGTGCTGAAAGAGGAGTTAGTCAAGACTAGCGTTAATCATTCTGTGTCTTCTGTTATGATGTCGTCCAGCCCGATCATCACAATGTGTGAGATCTTCACAACTAAAATGGCGCTAGCACTAGCATCTCCATGACGGTGCAACGTTCTCATTCTGCACGCAGCCTCGGAAAATCTCCTCCAAGGTTGTTGTATCCACGTTGAAAAAGTCTGAGGGTAATCAGCCACACAGTTGAAAAGGTTTGAGGGTAACATCTGCGACACGTTGAAAAAAAGTCTGAGAGTAATATCTGCGACACTTTGAAAAGGAGTGAGGATAAGATCTGCGACACACGTTGAAAAAACTGAGGGTAACATCTGCGACACGTTGAAAAGGTCTGAGGGTAACATCTGCGACACGTTGAAAAGGTCTGAGGGTAACATCTGCGACACATTGAAAAGGTCTGAGGGTAAAATCTGCGACACGTTGAAAAGGTCTGAGGGTAAATCTGGACACGTTGAAAAGGTCTGAGGGTAACATCTGCGACACGTTGAAAAGGTCTGAGGGGTAACATCTCTGCGACACGTTGAAAAGGTCTGAGGGTAACATCTGCGAGTGAAACACATCTGCGACCCATGATTGTCATAAAGTCCGAGGTGAGCTGCAAAGCTATTATCTATGGCACGACCTGTAGACTGATGCCATTCCGCACCTGGCAGAGTGGACATCGGTCAGCTCCAGGACAGCAGGCCAGATACCCTCAACGTTGCCAGAAAAAAAAGGTGCCTCTTCTGGCAAAGCTCATCAGCACCATTCTGCATTCCTACAAGGATGGGGGCAGCGAAACAGCTGTGTGTTGTTGTTTATTGTGGTCTGGTCTGTGTATCAAAAAACAAACAAACAAACAAAACTGATGATTTATTTTGTCGTTTAAAGCACACCCCCACCTCCCCTCTCACCACCCTGCTACCCTGTCAGAACCTTGTGAGTAAATGCGAATCGTCGTTCTATTTATTTATCTATCTATTCATTTATTCATTAATCTATTTATCTGCCTATATATGTTTATTTATCTATTTATTCGTTTATTTATTTTCTATATTGTTTTTTTTTCCATACATTTATTCACGTTTTTTTTTTTTTTTTATCTAAACCTCCTTCCAATGTCTCTCTCATCTTTATTCCTTGTTCCACCCTCTCCCTCTTCGTCTGTTCTTTTCTCAGCGTTTTTATGTCAAGTGTGAACGTTTCTGTAAGAGCGTTGAAAGTCTTTGTGGATTCCTGGTTTTTCTCTCTCGTCAGGGCTCAGCCCACGTACACACACGCATATTCTCAAACGTGTTTCTCAGAACAGGAGAACTGACACATAAATTTACAGGCACAAACACAGATACACCGACAGACCGATAGACAGGTATATTCACACACACACACACACACACACACACACACACACACACACACACACACACACACACACACACACACACACACACACACACACACACACACACACACACACACACAGAGAGAGAGAGAGAGAGAGAGAGAGAGAGAGAGAGAGAGAGAGAGAGAATGTTCAGCTGCTACATCATTTCTGAAGCAAACTTTGGACATGTTTTTCTCTCTATCCCTCGGCGGCATTGCTTGTCCATACATCAAAGTATGAGGAGACAAAGGACGCCTCTCAGCCTAGCAAGCCCCACTCTATCTTTTACCCCTTCCCTAGCCCCCCCCCCCCCCCCCCCCTCCCCATTTCCCCATTCCCATCTTCCCAGCCTCTGAGTGCCTTCCGCCAGCCTGTTAATACTGAATTCTTGATGTGCCATTTTTCTGACCTAAGTCTGACACCGACCTCGAAAAAAACAAGCCGGATAGAAGGATATTGTTTTTCAGACAGCATTCTCCCTCACTTTCACCACTCACTCAGTCAAAATCGCTTCTGAAATACCACCACCACCACCACACCACCACCACCACCACCACCACCACCACCACCACCATCAACGTCGTCGTCGTCCACATCATCATCCAATGAATACAGGTTGTAAGGATACCACCACCACCACCTCACCACCACCACCACCACCACCACCACCACCACCACCACCACCACCACCCATTATCATCATCATCGTCGTCGTCGTCCACATCATGATCCAGTGAATACAGGTTGCAAGGATGCTAAGTCAAACATTTGTGCTGTCAGGAACTCCACAGATGTCTGTTCTTAGTTCTGAGCCACAGCACAGAGGCCTCCTGATCAATCAAGTCCTTCAGGATGTCCATCCACACCCCCATCCTCCCCTCCACCTCTGTGGATTGTCTTACTGGGCAAACCTAGGAAATCTGATGACCACATGTAGAGGCCCTCTCGGCTGGTATATGTATTGACTTGCTCCCTGATAGAATAAGCTGTCTAAAGCACCTGTTCACGAATGCAACAATTCTTTGCTCAGCATCTACTGCAAGTGAACCATCAGGTATTGAACAAAAAAAAGAAAATGCACAACCGAGCATGACTGGAGCAACAGTTTATAACATTTGGGCAATCTTGATAAAAGTCTGCGCATTTCAGCGTTGCCTCTTGCGCTCGCATACGAGTCCCAACAACTTATTTCATGAAATTATCTTTACGACACCTCAAAGTCTAGTGCCGAAAAGCTAACTGATGAAATGTAATACTAGTATTGTATGTTCATTCATCTGGTGACGAATGATAAACTACAGACTGGATCTTTTCTTGCTGTCCTACAGAGTATCGGGGGGACGTGATGAGGGACTCGTTCAGGTGTCTCCGACCAGTTTTCCTGTTGACATGGCACCGCTCTGGGCTGTAGGTCGGGAGTGAGTCATCAAAGAAATGGAGAACCGGGGATGTAGAACCCAGGTGACAAGCAGAGTGCACTATACATTAGAGGACGTGGGTGAGTGGGTGGGTGGGTGCGTGGGTGGGTGGTGGTGGTGGTGTGGTGTCGGAGCGGATTCATGGGTCTGTGACCAGTTCCCGATCTGAAATGATAAGGTGACTAGACAGAGAGAGAGAGAGAGAGAGAGAGAGAGAGACAGAGAGGAGAGAGAGAGAGAGAGAGAGAGAGAGAGAGATGGCTAGAGAGAGAGAGAGAGAGAGAGAGAGAGAGAGAGAGAGTTTCAAATCAATCGGAGAAATGAGGAGAGTGAGAAGAAATGTAAGACGAGGAGAGGTACTATATAACGACAAATGAGTTTTTCAGCCAGTTTCTGTTTCTGATGTCATCCCAGACAAGTAAATACTTTCTGACTAATCAGAGAAGTGGGCAATAAGAAGATTGGATGTGAAAGACTGCCGCGTGTTTTGACGGATGAAATAAACCCTCCACCCCCCCACCCCCACCTCCCTCACCCTCAAAAAAAAAAATCTCTCTCTCTCTCTCTCTCTCTCTCTCTCTCTCTCTCTCTCTCTCGATCTCTGTGACGATGTTTGTGATTACCGTCGGATGGTCCTTAATCATCTTTAACCTTGATTTAGTATGGACCTGTCTTGTCTGTAATGCACTAAGGTAGATTGTTTTTGACTGTAGACAGAGTGCTGCAGTACAATTGCCTTTTTGATCCGTTTCTTCTCTTTCTTTTTTTTTTATATGTGTCTTTGTGTGTCACGTTTTTTGTCTGCCATTTGCAAAAACACTGTTAAGAGTCCCCCTTGGCATGAAGTACAATTTCCTTTTTTAATCCGTTTCTTCTTTTTTTTTTTATATGTGTTATGTGTGTGTGTATATTTTTGTGTGCCCTTTGCAAGAACACTGCTAATCGTCCCCCTTGGCACGAAGGCCAGTCAGGCTATGGTCAACAAAACTGTCAAATTCTCTCTCTCTCTCTCTCTCTCTCTCTCTCTCTCTCTCTCTCTCTCTCTCTCTCTCTCTCTCTCTCTCTCTCTCTCTCTCTCTCAATGGAATCTATCTCAAAAATAAAACCTTATTCATCCTTGAAAAAATGTCAGCATGCTGGTGTCTTTTGTTTGCTTTGATTTTTTTTTAGTTGTGCTTTGTTCATTGTCTTATATTTGTGATTTCACCTCCCCCCACTCCAAATGGGGATACAACCACTGAATAAAACGTTCGTCTCTCTCTCTCTCTCTCTCTTCTCTCTCTCCTCTCTCTCTCCTCTCTCTTGTCTCTCTCTCTCTCTCAATGGAATCTAAAAAAAAAAACAAAAAAAACCAAACTCCCATCTCTTCATCTAAACAACTATCGAACTACTAGTTCCTAAAAAAATGTCAGCATGCTGGTGTCTTTTGTTTGCTTTTGACTTTTTTTTTTTTTTAGTTGTGCTTTGTTCATTATCGAATACTATTTGTGATCCCCCCCCCCCCCCCCCCCCCCCCCCCCCGGGGATATCACCTTATGAATAAAATTCCCCTCCCTCCCTCCTCTCTCTCTCTCTGTGTGTGTGTGTGTGTGTGTGTGTGTGTGTGTGTGTGTGTGTGTGTGTGTGTGTGTGTGTGTGTGTGTGTGTGTGACAAATCTCTTGCCAGTCACTCTCACGAATAACGAATAGCAGGGGTGGTAAACTGACATAAAAGGCCTCGGGCGAGAGAGAGAGAGAGAGAGAGAGAGAGAGAGACGGACAACACTCCTTCGAACAAAACTCTTCAGAACAAGTTACTCTTTCCAGTGTCTCCCCTCTGTCTGTGTGCAGTGAAAGATAGGGACCGTATCAACAACTGCCATGCTGAACAGTTCTCTCTCACTCCTCCTCCCTGCATGCTTCAACAAAACAGGAGTTTTCACAGCTGCCTGTAAACACTTAGCAAATAGGAGCACAGCACGGTTTAGCGTGCATCTTGCAGATGGTAACGAGTTCAGGAAATCAGTCTTTTAAATTGTTTATAAAATTGTCTGATTCTCAGGGACAGGCCCATTGCATGGCATGGATTTGAAATTTGCTCTCTCTCTCTCTCTCTCTCTCTCTCTCTCTCTCTCTCTCTCTCTCTTCTCTCTCTCACTAACGTTGTAGTTGATATAGAAAAGCGTCTATTTACTTCCATTGAAAAGTTTTTTTTGTTTTTTTTTGATAGAGTGTAAATGCAATATCCTAAAGATTTAGCGAATGAAATAACCAACAGGTCTCCAATGAATTTGAATTTCGCTACAAGGTGCATTTGTCACCGGTTGAAAACAACAACGATGAAAAATTCGATATTTTCAAGAAAAAGCCTAAAAGTATATAATTTAGTTTGAATGCAAAAGACCAGACAACTCGCGTGTTGCCAGTAAGGGTGACGTCCCATGCACAGGGATCTGGTTGTCATTGGTTGCACCAGAGTGTAGGGGATGTAAGTGAATATCTTCGGACATTTTGAAATAGTTGATACTGAGATGGCAAGTGCGTGAACAAGCGTGTGTGCGCGCGCGTACGTGTGTGTGTGTGTGTGTGTGTGTGTGTGTGTGTGTGTGTGTGTGTGTGTGTGTGTGCGTGCGTGCGCGCGCGTGTGTGTGTGTATGTGTGTGTGTGCGTGCGGGCGTGCGCTCGAGTGTGTGTGCATGTGCCTGCGTGTGCGCGCGCGCGCGCGCGCGCGCGTGTGTGTGTGTACGTGTATGTGTGTGTGTGTGCGTGTGTGTGCACAGAGCAATTTCAATCTGAGACAGGACATTTCAACACGACCCCCGACCCTCCTCCTGCCTCATCCCTCACCACATCCACATGCATAAAATATCAATATAATTGTAATTCAGCAGACATC
>JADBJO010005410.1:95000-97500 GCA_016801955.1 Conus betulinus
GGGAGGGATAGAAATACAGGACATGAGAGACAGACTGAATGGGGAGGGATAGAAATACAGGACATGAGAGACAGACTGATGGGGAGGGATAGAAATACAGGACGCGAGAGACAGACTGGATTGGAAGGGATAGAAATACAGGACATAGGAGACAGACTGAATAGGGAGGGATAGAAATACAGGACATGAGAGACAGACTGAATGGGGGAGGAATAGATGTAGGGATATATTATACATGAGAGACAGATTGGATTGGGAGGGATAGAAATACAGGACATGAGAGACAGACTGAATGGGGGAGGGATAGAAATACAAGACATGACAGACAGACTGAATGGGGAGGGATAGAAATACAGGACATGAGAGACAGATTGGATTGGGATGGATAGAAATACAGGACATGACAGACAGACTGAATGGGGAGGGATGGAAATACAGGACATGACAGACAGACTGACTGAATGGGGGAGGGACAGAAATACATGGGGACGTGGAAGATGGACAGGCGGGACTGGGAGGGAAACAAAGAAGCTTGTCCATCAATTTAATCTCTTCTTGTCCATTGTCCGTCTCTGTGTCCTATCTGCATGGCTATTTGTTTGACACTTTTCCTATTTTTTCCTCTCTACGTTCCTCTGCGTCCCTAATGCGAGGGCGAGTGGGAAGAAAGACAAAGGGGGATGAAAGAGAGAAAAGAACCGGACAGAACTAATGTTAAAAGAAACAAAAAAGAATAACAAGACACAAGATGTGCACCCGAAATGCAAGCTGAATCACACAGTATAGTGTCGTTATTACTGCAAAGACGAAAGACCAGCTGTAATGTTTCCTAGGTCATCAATTCGTTGCGTATGCTCTGTTGTAGTCGATAAGAAGCTGCTTCCACTACGACGGTTTTGTTTCTCCTCCTCTTCACGATCAGTTTAGGTACCAAAAACTTCTCTGCCAATCTACAACGCAATCAACAACAGTATCATATATTGACATAGCATTAGTCTTAATTAAACCCTCGTGATTGACATAGCTGACTCAAGTGTGTCAATGTACTAATGAGAATATAGGCTGTGTCCTAGTCATGTCTGACCTACGGAAAATTCTTTGTAACAATTCTTTTTTTGTTGCAGATTGTTCCGATGATTTTCAGAGCCAGTTACAGACTGCCCTTTGATGTGTTGATTCCACGCTGTCTAATGTAACGTGATTACGTTAAGAAGAAAAAAACACACAGATATCAGTAAAAACAACACCCCCCCCCCCCCCCCCCCCCCTCCCGAAGTCCTTCAAGGAGCAAGAGTGAGTTTACCAGATCGTCAGTTTCATCGAGGAGGTGTCACTGCGTGCGGACAAGTCCATATACGCTGCACCACATCCGCTAAGTTACGAGACCATAGTGCACATAATTTGAAGTTGATGGATAAATGAATTAAAGACTAAGATGATAGAATTTAAGGAGAGGGTCTAGTAGCTACGACTTAGCAGATGTCTGACCTACGCATTAGCCCAACGCGTTGGTCAGACCTTGAGAAACCTACCTAGCACTGTCGTATGCCATTATAATAATGGTATGAGTGTGTGGTGAGTGTACACGTATGGGTGTGTATGGGTGTGTATGTGTGTGCATGGGTGTGTAGGCACAACCCCCCTCCTACCCCTCACCACCATCTTTCCCACTCCCGCGCCCCTCCTCCTTTATAAAAAAGAGCAAACACACACACACACACACACACACACACACACACACACACACACACACACACACACACACACAGAACACATTTGTTCGATTTCACTTATCCTAAAAGCCCAGATAAACAAGTCGTGATGCTGCAAATGAACCGAACCGAACCGAAAACTCCTAAATCATGATTTCAACGAAGCGTGGCGCCCTTCACCAGAGATGAGAGCAGATATTGATTTTCATCGATATTCCCATTTCCAAAATGAAAAAAATGGGGAGTTTAAATCGGATTTACATTCTGCTAGGTCTTAAGCAGGGATATCTGTTTTGAGAGTACACAAAGGGTTAGTAAACAAACGAAAGGGCCAAGTCAATGATTAGAAATACACGGAAACATTCATACAAACACAGACGGAGACCACAGACAGAGAGAGAGAGAGAGAGAGAGAGAGAGAGAGAGAGAGAGAGAGAGAGAGAGAGAGAGAGAGAGAGAGAGTCAGACAGACAGACAGACAGACAGACAGACAGACAGACAGACAGACACTCACACACACACACACACACACACACTCACACACACACACACACACACACCCACACACACACACACACACACACACACACACACACACACACACACACACATATGAGCGCTCGCTCATACACACATAGAGGAACAAATAAACTGCAAAAAATCCAGAATCCATAGGTATCTAAATAGAAAAAAAAGAAAGAAACGCTGAGCCTCGTATGTAAAGAGTAATGCAAAAACAAACAAACAAACAAACAAAAAGAAAAAGCAAAAACAGAAACAAAACAAAA
>JADBJO010005410.1:105000-112500 GCA_016801955.1 Conus betulinus
TTCCGACTCACAACCCAAATTACATTGAACACAGGTTTAAAGGAGGTCATAGTGTTTGCTTGCTCCCATGATGAAATAAATACACGCCCATAATTCTACACGAATAATTCTTATGAACACCGAATCGACAGGCAGAAATGACAACACAGACACACAGACCAATCAAACTGAGGCTGCCTGTATTTGTTAGTTCGTTTGTCTATATTCCAGACAGGAAAGGTTGTGCCAGTCTTGAACAACTGTTGATTTGCGTTCGTTCATTTCTCTCCACTTGTTGTTTCTGCGCAGATAATTCAAGTACAGGGTCTATAGGCAAGCTTGGAATATCCTTTTTGGGGGGGGGGGGGGGGGGGGGGGGGGGGGGGGGGGGGGGGGGGGGGGGGGGGGGGGGGGGGTCTCCTTGTTTGTTCTGTGTGCTCTGTGCTGTCATTTCTGCTAGGCGATTCGGCGTGATTAGCAGCATTCGTTCAGGGTTATGGGCGTGTATTCATTTCACCATGGAAGCAAGAGTTACCCTATTTGTTTTTTGTCATTCATAAATCCATGAACGAACTCAGAAATCGCCCAGATTTGGTCTTAAGATGGGGGGGGGGGGGGGGGGGGGGGGGGGGGGGGGGGGGTGGGGGGGGGGGGGAATGGGGGAGGGGGGGGAGGGAGGAACTGGCTAGCGCTCTAGTTTTACGCTTTTCTCTCTTCACAAGTCAACAAGCGTTCTCTTTATTTAGGTCAGTCGTAATGGATAAAGGTGCGATTGATTTCGTCTCGAGACGAAGTAACTGTCGTTCTATACAGGACGGTTACATGTGAACGTGACATTTCCCGTGACAGTCGCGTTTATTTCTACTACTGTTCTTTTAACAGCATTTTCTTTCTTTCTCTTCCTTTCATTTTAATGTCAAGCAGAAACGGATACTGCATGTGGATTTTTTTTCCCGTGAACTATGAAGTGGAATGACTTAGTTGACGTCTATAGACTTTTTGTACATGATGTCATGCCGGTTACACATAATATGAAATATGCCCAGATGAATGTTTGATTGCGACTAAGTCGCAGCGTCTGGTGAAACGCTGAGGGGGGTCGGCCCTTAAAACGTGCGCTCAACTTATACCCATTACAATTATGATCATGATTATACTAAGTACTGTATGACAGAAAGAAAGAACGCTACAAAGAGGGCCTCAAAGACAACACACTCGCCCAGAAAATCATGGAATCCTGGATAAATTCGCACATAGTACGTGTTTTTTTTTCTCTCTTCTAAATACAAAAAAAAAAAAAAAAAAAATCTCTCCCCGTTCATTTGTGATGCGGTGGTCTGAGTACTAGTGTTTCAGAGAAGTGGAGCTCTTGTGTGGCAGCATACGCTGTTAAAGAGTTCCCCCCCCCCCCCCCCCCCCCCCCCCGGCATCACGGGAGCTTTCCTTGACAAAATTCAACGTCCATCTTGTAGCCGAATATGTAAGGATAAGTGACTGCTCGTTCTTCATTTTTGCTTGTCCTGAGTGTTGTTTATCTTAACCTCAAGAGACCTAAGAGGTCGAAACGCGTCGTGTTTTGTCTGTAACTCGTTTGTCCACGGTAACTGGCGGAGTTGTTTCAAATACATTTTACGATTTCTTTCCATTTCTGCCCGCATACACCTAACTTGGCACCCACCTCCTCTTTGATTGCAAACAACGGGCGCTGGCAAAAAAAAAAAAAAAAAAAAAAAAAAAAAAGAGAGAAAGAAGGTTGCGCCATGCTCTGGTCACGTGACCTTTCCCGCCAGAGCGCTCTGACGGTAATCCGACGTAGAAAGGAAGGTCTCCTGACGTGGAAGTTACGCAATGCACGTACCTCGTATGTATGTCCAGTGAAAATAGCACTGACGGGAAGACAACTCTTGTCTTCAGACGAATAGGGGGAATGTGGGCATTCAAGAAACGGGAGAGAGAGAGAGAGAGAGGGAGAGAGAGAGAGAGAGAGAGAGAGAGAGAGAGAGAGAGAGAGAGAGAGAGACAGAGAGAGAGAGATCGGGGAATAAGGTGGTATGGGGGGGGGGGGGGGGAGGAGGACGGAATGAGGGTAATGGAGAGGGCGAATTTAAGCGGGAGAGGATGTGTTTACGAGAGGTGACTTTTGCAACCTTCTCTCTCTCTGTCTCATTTAGAAATCAATTGCTATTTCAGGTTGTGGGGGGTCTTAGTGTTCTTTCTCTGTACATTCCCACCTAATCTGACAGCTCGAGTTCGTATAGCAGTCCACTCGGAAGCTTTACACATAAAGTTTTAAACACACTCTCTCTCTTTCTCTCATCTTCTTCCCCTCCCCCTTTCTATCTTCTCTCTCATTCCCTTTCTCTCTTTATCACTCTCTCTCTCTCTTTATCTCCCTCTCCCTCTCTCTCTTTTCTCTCTCATTCCCGCCTCTCTCCCTTTCGATCTCTACCTCTCTTTCTCTCGCGCTGCCTCTCTCTCTTCTACTCTCTCTTTCTCTCACTCTCTTTCTGCCCCCTTTCTATACCCTCTCTCTCTCTCTCTCTCTCTCTCTCTCTCTCTCTCATCTCTCTCTCTCTCTCTCTCTCTTTCCTCCCCCTCTCTCTTTTCCCCTTTCCCCCTTCTTCTCAGCATTTGACGCAGCTTTACCAATCAGGAAATGGCTACATCTTTCTCTCTCTCCCTTTCTCTCTTTATCATTAAAGTTTTAAACACTCTCTCTTTCTCTCATCTTCTTGCCCCCCCTTTGCCCCCCCCCCCCCCCTTTCTTTCTATCTTTCTGTCTCTCCCTTTCTCTCTTTATCACTCTCTCTCTCTCTCTCTCTCTCTCTCTCTCTCTCTCTCTCATCCATTTCATTTCATTAAAAAAGTATACTCACAAAATTCAACCTGAGATTCAAACACTCTTCAGAGAACAACAGCGAAATCACCATACTAGAAAGTGCATTCATTCAACAAAACAAACAGACAAAACAAACAAAACAAACAGACAAACAAACAAAAACTTCATGTGGAACAGAAATTCTACATGCAGTATGAATCACCTATTTTTTCTCTCTCCAATTAAACATGTCATACTTGGTAATTGACGAGTATGTAACATAAAATATATTCTTGGTTAATTGACGAGTATGTAACATAAAAAGTATATACTTGGTGAACATGGAAAATGAGGACATCACGTGTCAAAATCGTATGTGTGTGTATGTGAGTGAGTGTGTGGATATGTGTCTGCGTGTAATCCGTATTATGTATTCAAATACACTTATTTGGATACATGAATACGCATACGAAAATGTGTGTGCGTGCGTGCCTGCGTGCGTGCGTGGGTGGGTGCGTGCGTGCGCGCGCGCGTGCGTGTGTATGTACTTAAATCTGCATATAAATATACTACATATGTATATGTTGGGGAAATGGAGGGGGGGGGGGGGGGGGGGGGGGGGGGGCGACAAAAGGGACTTTGTGTTTTTGTATGAAAAAGAGGCACTGAGCTGCAGTGTGAGTATCTCACTCACGTAGTCGTTACGCATATTGAGAGTTTGAAAAGTTATTTGCAATATGTTAGCATGAACAATAAACAGTACGGCAACTCTTGCTCCCACAAGAAAACATAACTCCAAAGGAATGCTGCTCACGACACCGAATCGCCTAGCAGACATGACAGCACAGAGCACACAGAACAAACAAGGAAACAAGCTCTTTGCTGTCATGTCTGCTAGGCGATTCGGTGTCGTAAGCAGCATTCCTTTGGAGTTATGTTTTCTTGTGAGAGCAAGAGTTACCGTACTTGTTTATTATTTACTGTTCCCTGCCTCATTTCATATCTGAGTATGTTAGAAATTTTTGTTTAAGTAGTTCTATCTCTTGATTCAGTTGTCATGTACGTGTTGGAACAAAAAAAAAAAAGGACGTTTCTTGTTTTCATGTTTATGCATGATGTCGCTGAAATTTACGGTCACATGAACATTCTTGTGCACTGATAGAAAACATGATTCAAAATATTCAAGGTTCCTGAGCTGTACTTGATTTTCAACGTTTTCTTTCTCCTTCCTTCTCCCTCCCTCCTCTGTCTGTTTTTTCTCTGTCTGTCTGTCTGCCTGCTGTGTCCGTCTGTCTGTCTCTCAGTCTCAGTCTGTCTATATCTCCCTCTCCCTCCCCTCTCTCTCTCTCTCTTTCTTTCTGAACACTTTCCTTTTTATTTATTTATGTATTTTTTTTAATTAATGGCTCCATCTCTCCATTTCCATCCACCCCATCCTATTTCTCATTTATCAGGACGGTTCAAAGTAAGTAATCAAGTTAGTTAGTTGGCTAGTCAGTTAGATGGTTAATTAGTTAGTTAGTGTGTGCGTGAGTGAGTGTGTGTGTGTGTGTGTGTGTGTGTGTGTGTGTGTGTGTGTGTGTGTGTGTGTGTGTGTGTGTGTGTGTGTGTGTGTGTGTGGCGTGTGTGTGTGTCTGTGCATGCGTGAGTGCGCGCGCGCGTGAATTTTTGTGTACATCAGTGCACGCGGGTGTATGTGTGTGTTTGTGTTTAAGTGTGTGTGTGTGTGTGTGTGTGTGTGTGTGTGTGTGTGTGTGTGTGTGTGTGTGTGTGTGCATGCACGCGCGCGCGCGCGTGCGTGCGTGCGTGTGTGTGTGTGTGGTGTGTGTGTGTGTGTGCGTGTGTGTGTGTGTGTGTACGCGCGCGCGCGCGTTTGTGTGTGTGTGTGTGTGTGTGCGTGCGCGTGCGAGTGCGTACGTGCTCGCACGCGCGCGCGCGTGCGAGTGCGCACGTGCTCGCACGCGCGCGCGCGTGTGTATATGTATATGTTGTGCATTTTTCAAGTTTGAGAGAGGGGAGGAACGAGCGAGAGCGAGCGAGCGAGCGGGAGAGAGAGAGAGAGAGAGAGAGAGAGAGAGAGAGAGAGAGAGAGACAGACAGACAGACACAGACAGACAGACAGACAGAGAGAGCCAGCAGGGGCTGTCAGGCCGGAACTGTCGAGAGAGTGCCAGCCGTGACAGCACGCGAATGGAGCAGAAGGACTTTGTGTGCCAAGACAATGGAACACTCATTCATCATCTTGTTAGATGTTACCAACTATCGAGATGACGGATGAGCATTCCGTTGTAACAGTTTTGTTTGCCACCACGTGGTACAAGCTATTACCATGCTGGTTAAGATTCTTTGTGCACAATCTGACCACTATTCTTTGTGTACAATCTGACCACTATTCTTTGTGTACAATCTGACCACTAGTCTTTGTGTACAATCTGACCACTATTCTTTGTGTGTGCAATCTGACCATTATCCTTTGCGAACAATCTGACCACTATTCTTTGTGTACAATCTGACTTTTGCCGGTATGCAATTCTATCTGTTAAGATGATAACTGAATGATGAAGCCTGACTGGAAAAGCAATATGCCTTTATATACTAGGTGAAAACTGTTGAGTTGTGAATACCGGTGATTATTGGAATGCTTTGTAGTGTGTGAGTTTAAGTCTACATCACATGTGTACTTGGGCTTGGTGTATTCCACGTTACTGCAATTCAGTTTATAAGAAACACTGAAGAGTTATGTGTCTAAAATTGTTCAGCATTGTATTACTTACTGTCGCCTACCCTTTGCGAACTCCATTCAAACTCTGAGCAGAAGTGGTGATTGATAGTTATGGCAGAAATATTGATGCTAGGCTAATCTTTGTTGGCTGAGATCCCACACATTCTCTGAAAGACATAGAGCAAGCGTGTGAACTCGACAAGCCAGACTCTCAGCTACTTAACTACAGACCAGGTTCTATTTGTTTTTAGACCTTGGATCCTGTCTACCCTGGGCAAGTATGGTAGTGAAGAAGAAACACCACAGACCATCAATGGGGCAGCAGGTCTACACGAGTGGGATCAGTCACCAGCAACAAGAGAGAGATCAACTATCCTCTCTGACATCAGATAAGTTATAATATTTCAAGTGGACTTCAACTCAACTCATCCAGAACTTTTCCTCTCTCAATGATTAAACAGTGAGAACCAAAACTCAGCTTGAACTGACTGAATATTGCATAAACAAGTAAAGCTGATGTGTGAAAGTGCACTTAACTTGTGTCAGTTCTTTGTTGTTCAATCAGTATTGGATGTTTGAACTTCTCTCGCACTCTGTCTCTCGGAGATGCAAGTACTTTTAAGAGTACAGGCCTATGGAAACTTATCCCTGAGCCACCATTAAGTATTCTAACAGTCCTGAGAAAAACTAAGAATTTCTTTCAATGACTAGTACCAGAAAGCTGCTCCTTCCATCACCAGCAAAAGAGAGGGTGGAGGTGAAATTTTCACATAACTCTGTTAGAGAAAATATTCCAAGTCCTTCCCCTAGAGGACATGCCAACCCATTACCAGCTCTCATCACACATACTATGTTTAACGTGTCATCCATACCAACTGGCCTCTTCTGAAAGTTGGTGATGGGATGTTACGTGTGTGCAAGATGTCAGGTGTGCGTTCACACACACGGAACCTCGGTTTATAGTTTCATTCAAAGGACTGTACGGCAAATGAAGCCAGAACCAATGTTAACTCCAAGGGAAAAGTCCACCTGAACTGAAACGGTCTTGTGGAGATTCGAAACGGAAAACCCCAGAATAACCAAGATTATGAGTCCGGGGCTCTTCTGGCCCCCTTTGCAACACACACACATTTTGATGTGTGGGTGACGCTGCGCATCGGAATAACGATTTAGATGTCTGTGTGCAAGGGGCTTTATGTATCACTTGTAGGGAAAGAAAAAACACTTGTGTGGTTTTGGATAACATTTTTCAATGTGTGTGTGTGTGTGTGTGGTGTGTGTGTGTGTGTGTGTGTGTGTGTGTGTGTGTGTGTGTGTGTGTGTATGGTAAGCATGTGCGTGCGTGGATACGTGTGTGTGTGTGTGTGTGTGTGTGTGTGTGTGTGTGTGTGTGTGTGTGTGTGTGTGTATTGTGTGTGTTGTGTGTGGTGTATGCGAGTGCCTGTGTGTGTGTGCGTGCGCTCACGTGCGTGAATGTGTGTGTGTGTGTGTGTGTGTGTGTGTGTGTGTGTGTGTGTGTGTGTGTGTGTGTGATTTTGTGCTTGCTGTGTGCGCGCGGGCGTGGGCGTATATATACAAGGTGGCCTGTGGTCTGCTACGAACTATAGAGATACATATACGAAGTCAGAACAATGAACGTGAAATCAGTCAGAATGCTGCTATTACCCCGGTACATTCTGGGCCCATTCCTCGCCATGCGGTAAATGTTGTGTTGTCCCTTCTCTCCTTCTTCTGTACGGGGTTTGTCAATTCTTCGCCGGTAAAATGGAATTGACAGTTTTTTGGCAAACTGCATACATCTCTCTCTCTCTCTCTTCTCTCTGTCTGTTTGCCTCCATCTGTCTGTCTGTCTGTCTCTGTCTCTGTCTCTCTGTTTCTCTGACTATATGTCAGTCTTTCTCACTGTCTCTCTCTCTCTTTCTGTCTGTCTCTCTGTCTCTCTCTCTGTCTCTGTCTGTCTGTCTCGCTCTCTCTCTTTCTC
>JADBJO010005410.1:117500-130000 GCA_016801955.1 Conus betulinus
CAGAAGCCGATGTTCTTTCCAAACTGGGGAAATCTATCCATATGTGAAAACAAAGTTTCCCAGGCTGGGGAATGCTTATCAACCTGTCAATATATGCAAAAAAGCAGTTCTTTTCTAAACTGGGGAATAACTCTAATCACATTTTAAGGAGCATCTCTCCCAGACTGGAGAATTCCTCTGAAAATACACAGGGAGCATCTCCCCCAGACTGGAGAATTCCTATGAAAATGTACAAGGAAGCATCTCTCCCAGACTGGAGAATTCCTACGAAAATGCACAAGGAAGCATTTCTCCCAGACTGGAGAATTCCTATGAAAATACACAAAGAGCATCTCTCCCAGACTGGAGATTCCTATGAAAATACACTGGAGAATTCTCTCCCAAACACAAAGAGAATTCCTATGAAAATATGAAAAACACAAAGAGCATCTCTCCCAAACTGGAGAATTCCTATGAAAATACACAAAGAGCATCTCTCCCAGACTGGAGAATTCCTATGAAAATACACAAAGAGCATCTCTCCCAGACTGGGGACTATGAAGGTATACCCAGACTGGAGACTATGCTCTCCCAAACGGGAAATACGTGTCAAAACATGCATGACGCAGCTCTCCCAAACAGGGGAAAATCTATCAACGAGTGCGAAAAGTAGCTCTCATAACAGCTGAATATCTGTCAATACACGCATAACACAGCTCTCCTAAACAGGGAAATATCTGTCAACGTACGAAAATAATTTTCCCAGACAGAGAACTGCCTGTCCAAATATATTGCTAAAACTTTGTGTACCGGCTTTGCCATCCAGTGCTTTCGTGGATGGCCATTAAAAGTCATATCAATATTCACGATGTTAACAGGTTTGGTAATGGTGGCAGTTGTAATATCCGTAAAACATCAACACACATAAAGAGCATCTCTCCCAGACTGGAGACGGTCCATGAAGGTATACAGGGAGCCGTTCTCACACACACACACACACACACACACACACACACACACACACACACACACACACACACACACACACACGCACGCACACACACACACACACGCACACGCACACACACACACACACACACGCGAACATCCAAAACAGGGTGATTACATACGCTTTTTGTTTTGCACATGCGTTTCCATCAACGAGAGAGATAGATAGAGAGAGATATATATATATATATATATATATATATATATATATATATATATATATAGAGAGAGAGAGAGAGAGAGAGAGAGAGACCGATTGATTGAACGGCCTTGACATACACTTCCATCACTAATTATTGCAATTACTCCCTCATTACACGCCAAACGGGCGGTTTCTTTCTTTTTATTTTTGCCCCTCTTTTTAAGTCAAACCCATTAGCTTGCATTAAACTCCAAACTTGCCTGAGATCAATACTGCGCCTGTCGATCTCCCCTGACGAAGTGAAGAGAGAAGGGAATCGAAAGTGTTATTACAGACTAGAAACCTTATGAGTAGTCCGCATAAATGGGCTGATGACAGTCCAAGACTCTAATCACAGTGCCAGAGAGCCAAGCCTTTCTAATCACAAGAGGATAATTGTCTACAGACTTCGAGAGCTAAGCAAAATGGTGAGGATAATTGTCTACGGATATTATTTTCTCCAGCGAGAAAGCCTTCTTAGCAAAATGGTGAGGATAATTGTCTACTATATTTTATCTTCTACTTCGAGAGCTAAGCCTTTCTTAGCAAAATGGTGAGGATAATTGTCTACGGATATTTTATCTTCTACTTCGAGAGCTAAGCCTTTCTTAGCAAAATGGTAAGGATAATTGTCTACGGATATTTTATCTTCTACTTCGAGAGCTAAGCCTTTCTTAGCAAAATGGTAAGGATAATGTCTACGGATATTTTATCTCCTACTTCGAGAGCTAAGCCTTTCTTAGCAAAATGGTAAGGATAATTGTCTACGGATATTTTATCTCCTACTTCGAGAGCTAAGCCTTTCTTAGCAAAATGGTAAGAATAATTGTCTACGGATATTTTATCTACTACTTCGAGAGCTAAGCCTTTCTTAGCAAAATGGTGAGGATAATTGTCTATACGGATATTTTTCTTTCACTTCTCCCTCCTTTCAATCCCTTCATTATTTTTTTTTTTTTTATTCCTTCTTTCTTTCTGTCAGCGCTGCTTCTTTCTTTTCCCTCTCTCTCTCTCTTTTTTTCCCCTTTAATTTGCTGTCTCAAGTTCATGACCTCTCTGCGGCACTATTTCTATGCCGCTCATCCGGCCATTTCATATAGAGAGAGCCATACCTATGTCCATCCTGTTGGTGCCTCTGCAACCAGAGTCCACAGCGAGCAATCCGTGTCATGACAACCCGCCGCAGGAGACGCTGCACTGCTTTTGTGGTCCTTGAACGAACTTCTTATTCTGTCCACATCCTTTCCCTTTCCTCCCCCCTCGTTTTCATCTTCATCCACTAAGCATCCTCAGTCATCATTCTGACTATTCTGAGGTTTCAACGGTGGGCTGCGCGCAGCAACAACAACAACAACAACAACAACAACAAAGAAGTTTACTGTAGTTTTCTTGCTCTTGACACAAACGTGTCAACAGTCTGTGCCTCAACAACTGTGTCGGGCAGGGCGTTCCAGTCCTTTATGGTGCGTGGGTAAAAGGACCCCTGTCGGTACAAAGTTCGGCACCGTGGTTGTTTGAACTGATGATCATGTCCTCTACGCTGTCGGGTTGGAGCAGGAATCAGCTGCGATCTATCCATGCAGATCATGCCACGTATGATTTAAAACATCATGGCCAATCTGGTGATCTTCTTTCGCTGCTTTAGGGGGTAGTGCCAGTCCAGTTGCTTGCTGAGGCTGCTGACGTTGGAGGAGTAGTGTTTTGCTTTGTTGTTGCTGATAGTTTTTACTATAAATGGTGCCTCTATCTTCCTATTTTATGAAGTTTCTCTTTTCTGTTCCTTCCATGGCTCTAATCTGACTCACCTTGCAAATCTTTACGTGCTACTTAATGATGGGCGCTCAGAAACGGGTTCTGATATTTGAACGTTTGATGCAAAGCGTCTAAGTTTATTTATGGACTTTTGTTTGGTGTACTGACTCTTTTACCTAATTCTCTTTGTTTGGACCCAAAATAGGACATTTACAAGAGAGAGAGAGAGAGAGAGAGAGAGAGAGAGAGAGAGAGAGAGAGAGAGAGAGAGAGAGAGAGAGAGAGAGATACTAATGGAAAAAATGACACCATAATAACCAAATCAAACAAACAAAACTATGGCATATATGGTGACTAGTGTATTCAAAAATATATCGATATGTGAACACGTCCATTTGGAAGCTGATCAGCGGTGCTTCGGCACCGCTTCTCACACAATGCAACCTGTTCATAACACCGACCACCGATCCCCCTAAAGGCGACAATAACTGCCGTGTGTGTATGTGCGTGCGTGCGTCGCATGCGTGCATGTGTGTGTGTGTGTGTGTGTGTGTGTGTGTGTGTGTGTGTGTGTGTGTGTGTGTGTGTGTGTGTGTGTTCAATCTAACTGCAGCTTACTACACCATCTTTGTTCTATTTCTGAGGCGTCCATCCCACACTGTGATGTGGGGAGGAGGTGGTAGAGGTCAGCTCAGGACACGCACAATCTGAAGGCTTGTGATTACTGCCCACGAGAGAGAGAGAGAGAGAGAGAGAGAGAGAGAGAGAGAGAGAGAGAGAGAGAGAGAGAGAGAGAGAGAGAGAGAGAGAGAAGAAGAAGAAGAAGAAGAAGAAGATGATGATGATGATGAAGAAGAAAGAAAAAAAAACAACAACAAGAACAAGGAGCAATTACAACAGAAATGCGCGAAGGGAAAAGGTACATGGAGAAAGAAAGAAAGAAAGAAAGAAAGAAAAAAAGAAAATAAGAAAGAAAGGAAAAGAGAAAACAACCCCAATCAAAGGGGAATTCTTTTTACAAAAAAGAAAAGACGAACAGTCGACTGGAGGGAAGGGACTTTGAGGTGGAGTGGGGAACAAGGAGCAGATTGCAGTGCAGATGACATCTGCAGCATGCCGCATGGATTGCACAAGCCGTAATCAAAGAACATGAGCGACACCTTCCCCCCTCCACCCCCCCCCCCCTTTTTTTACCCCCCCTCCTCTACCCACTCTCCACCATTATTCACCCTCTCATCCCACCCCCCCAAAAAAATGTCCGGACAGGTTCCTAAATGCGAAGAGACCCGACTGATGCATATATTTTTAAGAACTTGGATTTCTTTTCCGCTACGTAAGCTGTCAACTTGTGGATCTCACAACAGCACACAAGGATCGAGTTTGACCTCTACAGGGACAGTGATGGGGCAAATTTTCCCCACGAAGATGAGCCCCCCCCCCCCCCCCTTTCTCGCTGCCACAGTTATCTATCCCCTTTCAATGAGACAGTTTTTTTTAGTCAACAAAGCGTAAATGAACACATAAGTATATACTATAACAGACAGAGATCAAGGTGCAGAACTAAGTATTTATGCATCACTCATTATGAGTGAGTAAATGAGTGATCGATATTGAACGATACTGACTGGATGACACAGGAAACGACTGAATGAAGCGCCAGCTGGCAGCTCTTCAGTGGGCACTACCAGGTAGGCAGCCCGTTGTGTAAACGAGTGTTGATTGTAAAGCGCATAGAGCTTGGTCTCTAGCCGAGAATAGGCGCTATATAAGTATTCATTATATTATCATTATTATTATTATTATTTACTGTGATCAAATCACACAGCGCAGTGGGGCCTCAAAACTTAGCGGATGTGGTGTAGCGTATATGGACTAGTCCGTACGCAGTGACACCTCCTTGATGACACTGACACTGACGCTGCGATCGAAAACAACATAGACACTGAAGTAAAAGACAAATTAAGAATATAGGTTTCTGATTCTGAATTCGACATTAGAAAAGTATTAAGACTCAGAATCAAAAACTTACTTGAAGAATATTTCGACAGTGTCGCCCTGTCGTCTTCAGCTCACTGTTGCTGTTGTGGCAGCGAGGCCTGGTGGGACGACTGTTGTGGGGTGAAACGGTTGTTGTCAGGATCTGATTGTAGATGGCGGGAAAGTTCAAAAACCTTGATCTCTGTTCAGGCTGGGGCGTCTGGTCTTAATTTCGATGGCTTCTTTAACTTTTCGTTTTGTGAGGAAGTGCTCTGTAGATAAGATCTTGGTTCTTGGGGGCTGAAACTGTGGCCTGTGGCTTGTAGGTGTTCATGTATGGCAGAAGTAGATCGGTTTTGGTGTTCCTGTAGACGGGTGGTGAGTGATCTTGCTGTCTCGCCAATGTAGGTATTGGCACGGTCTTGACACCCTACCTGGCACACTACACCACACCGCTTGAGGGGGTCGGTTTTGTCTTTGACATGGGTCAGTTACTGGCGTAGGGAATTGGTGGAATGTGGAACACTTTGCATCCATGTTGCAGGAAGGTCCTAGCCAGACGCTCTGAAACTCCTTTAGTGTAAGGTATCCATACTTTCACACTGTCCGTATCAGTAGATGAAGGATAGGGAACTCGAGGGTTGTCCCACATCCATGCAGGGTATCCATTAGCGGTACCATTCCGCTACACGAACACCTACAAGCCACAGGCCACAGTTTCGCCCCCCCCAAGAAACCAATATCTTATCTACAGAACCAATATCTTATCTACAGAGCCCTTCCTAACAAAAGGAAAAAGAAACCATCGAAATCAAGACCAGACGCCCCAGCCTGAACAGAGATCAAGGCTTTGAACTTCCCCATCTACAATCAGATCCTGACAACTGTTCACCCACACAACAGTCGCCCCACCAGGCCTCGCTGCACAACAGCAACAGTGAGCTGAAGAAGACAGGGCGACCTTGTCGAAATATTCTCAAAGTAAGTTTTTGATTCTGAGTGTAAATACTTTTCTAATAAAAGACCAAAGGTTTGACCACCTTTCATTTCTGCCACCTCATTCACGTTCCGTTCTTTCATCATGTTCTAATGTCTGTTTCATTCGGAGTAGAAAGAAACTCGTGGAGAGCGTGGCAGCAGAGAGAGTCCTCTCAGAAGAGAAACCCCCTTCAAGCAAGTGTTTCGGCCCTTAACTCCTGACACTCTAGGGGGGTTGGGCCACACCTGGTTCATGACTCCGGATGTCCCTCTGCTGCCCCTTTTTTTTCCCATCTCAGGACGAGCCATGGCTGGGATTCGAACCCATGCCCCTCTGGACATGCTCATTTTCCACTTAATGACTCGCGCACTAACCACTGAGCCACTGGGACACCTGATATTTGTAGGAAAGTTAAGCCTTATGAAGTTCACTTTTGTTCCTCCTTGACCAGATCCAGCTTGAACACCTCTCTGCTGCTTCTGCCATTGCTTTCAGGGGCTCTGTTTTTTTCCCTCCCTGCAACTGAGAGCTGTTTCATAAGACTGTATGCAGACGTTCCCACAAAACCCCCTAGCTCCAATTTCTGCAGTGAGGACTTTGACCTGATAGCCTTCTCTAAAGGTCAAAGAGATCCCATAACCCACTATGTTGGTATTTCCTCTCTCCTCCTTTAAGAATGAATCCAAGACATATTTGATAATAATGACAATGAAGTAATTTGAACGCTTCTTTCACCAGTTAAGCTCCGAGCCTTTTACATCAGTTAAATATGATAAAGAATATGAACATTTGACAAAAGGGGGCAGTTTTGATCAAGAGCTCCGTGTGTGCCTGGCAGTTAAATAGTTCATGATTCGATAGTCTCCTCTGACTAAATTTTCGTATTACTTACGATCCTTTAAGGAGGCGATGTAACAGGAAGCGAAAGAACAGGAAGGGAGAGAACTAACTGGAAGGGAGGTAACAAGAAGTGAGGTAACAGAAAGGGAGGCAACACAGGACTCCAACTCGCTGATTTATTTCCCCTGCAACATCTGCGGCTGACTAAGAAGCTCAAAGGTAGGTCTCCACTCCAACACGAGGACAGATTCTTGGCTGCCCAATCATCTGTCGAACTGAAAGAGATTCCATTAATCAAGAACTGGAGCCCTCCTTCTCTCCCCTTCCTTCCCCGTCCCATTGCGATCCTCCCCCTCACACACACACTTAGACATCCACAGACAGACACACAGACAGACGCACATACACAGACAAGCAGACATACATACAGACAGACACACTCACACAGACATCCACATACTAGACAGACAGACGTACATACACGGACAGACAAGCAGACAGACAGACACACACACACACACACGAACGGGCGCGCATGCACGCACGCATATACAGTCACACAGAAAGACACAGCACACACACTCTGTCTGTCTGTCTGTCTGTCTGTCTCTCTCTCTCTCTCTCTCTCTCTCTCTCTCTCTCACACACACACACACACACACACACACACACACACACACACACACGAACCTACAAGATATATTTACAAATGGGTTTTCAGACAATCTTTGGCTGAAGTCTATTCTTGAATGGAGGGTATTCCAGACAGTACGACCCTGATAGGAAAGAGAACACTGGCCACAGAACTAGGTTCTGACAGATGGTGGCGGTATAGAGAAAGTGATCATCAGAAGAAGAACGGAGATTACGTAAAGAAGAATGGCGATCAGAATAAGTCAGACAGTCAGGGCCAGCGCAGTAACAGATGAGAAACAGAGGAAAGTGTGACTATTCCAGGTATGATATATGACAGACATAATGGTATATGACAGACATGATCCAGGCGTCTGAGCAAGTCTTCGTCAGCAATATTTTCATGCCTGTTAACGTTATTTTTTTTTTCTTTCTCCACGAACAAAGTCGTCGTCCTTTTTGTCACGACTGCCGACTGAAACTTGCGTAAAGTAGTTTGAAAGTCATTAACTCACTCTTGAGCTTTTTTCTACGTCGGCAGAGAACTGGAGAAAACATTCGTCATGAAATCACCCGTCGTGGTGCAGTGGTTAGCGTCTGCGGCTGCAAGCAGGGAGCGTGAGGGGTTCTAGTCCCGGTAGTAATGATGGTTGGTTTTTTTTTTTTTTTTTTCGGCCCAGTCGGATGCTATCCCTAGCTGAGTGTGCCATGGGTTTATTGGGAAGACATGGACCATACAGCTGAGCTGAGCTGACTCGTCTCTGAGAATGGCACTCAGATGTCCTAAGCAACACTACAGGTGGCTGTATATCTCGGGCCTGGTTGATGCGGGGAAAGAAAACGGCAAAGCCCTAAAATGTAGTCTCCGACCGGAACGAAACTTCCTCCGCATCATCTTCATCATATTTCAGTTCATTGATCATCATGGGAAAAACCCATAAAGTCTGGCGGTCACAAACAATGTCTGTGTGGTCAAAGAGTCGAGCTGATCTCCGCATTTCTCATGTAAACTTCTATCTATTTTTTTTTTCACACTACGCCGCAAGCTTTCGGTCTTCACGACGAAACAGACTGAAGTGTTACTCAACACAATCCAAAATACAAATATGCAAGTAAAATATGGGCCAAAGCCTAGCTTGTGTAACGCACAGTAAAAACAAAGACCATTGTATATGTCATCTTCAGACATGACAGATAACAGACACATGCAACATACACAAAACAATGCTGTCCAGGTGGTCGTCAGTGGGAGAGTCCAGCACTGCTGACCAACCTCCTTCTGACTGCCATGTGGTGAGACTTATTTTGTGAGTGTGATGCCCGTTATTTGCCTGTGTGAAGAAGACGTGTATTGACAATTCACTCTTTTCTTTTCCGTATTACGTATCTATAAGAACCGCTTCTTCGCCTTCGTTTTTGTGCATTCATTTGTATTCTGGTGTTGTGTGTGTGTGTGTGGGGTGGGGGGGGGGGGGGGGGGGGGGGGGGTGGGAACCGCCAATTTGTCGCACACGCCGATTTGTCGCACGTGCGACAAATCAGCAGAAAAAGGGGTGTGCCGTGCGACAAATCGGCGTGTGCGACAAATCGGCGTGTGCGACAAATCGGCGGCTCTAGCTCTCAGGGGTCTGGGTTTTTCTTTTCACAAGATTCTTATTTCTGTTTTTTTTTTTTCTTGTGTAAACTGTTTTTCTTTTCTTCTTTTCTTTATAAAAATTTTCACTGAATGTATGGCTGATCACAATAAAAGTCCGATTGCTGTCTTGAAAGCGCTGTAGATGACGTCACTACTATCACATTAGCATCCTTGATTGTGTTTTCACCAAGGGGGTTTTACCTTCATTATGCCTTTGTCTGTCTATGATGGGTTTATCTATTTTTTTTTTAACTTCTGAATTTGTATCAGTATGTCTAAAACATAAAACCAGTTCTTTTCCACTGCTGAAATATATGATAAAACATGGTGCACGTTCCAATCCTCCTCTCCTGACATTTGAATAACTTACATGGGCTTTCCCTCCATCAGAAGAACACCGAAAGGCGGATGTTCTATTTCCTGCCCGGCCTCTCTCCTCCTTTCTCCGGGCCTGCAAAGTCCGGCCCTCCGCACCTTCAACTCCGCCCGCAAAACATCCTATTAGAAGTTCCTACAAGACGCCGCGGACATTCCATTAGTTCATTTGCTCTCTCTGACTGTCTGTCTGTATCTGTCTGTCTCTGTGAGTGTGTGTGTGTGTGTGTGCAATTAATTGTGGTCACACACATTCACAGCAAATAAACAATAATTTAGCCACATTACCATTTTCTCACATATGACATACATTCATATAGAGGAATTTGGATTTCAATTAAACATCTTCTCGGTTCATGAAATCAGACAGGGGAATAAAACTTTGTTTAAATCTGACACTTCTGCATTTAACCGATCGATATCTTCGTCCTGACTGAAGAAGGTCATACTGATTTGCAAGAACGTGGGTCTGGTCACACGTAATCTTCTTCGCTTTACAAACAACACGGCACCTGTATAGCTCACTCACAGACTTTTTTGTCTCTCACCAACGATTTTTTCCTCCCACGTTCACCACTTTCTCAAGCACATTTCTGCTCTTCACAGTCAACCCACCATACCAACACATAAATGAGAAAGTTAGAACAGATTCCAAGAAGCATGAATAAAATGTCCGAAGAATGTCAGTATTCACATGAAATGATCGCAGCTTGCGAAGACATATAATCTGGTTTGACATTTTTTGTGGACATACTCAACATGGGATTTAAAATTCAGCTTATTATCTATAAAAGTTCCTAAATATTTGTATGATTCAACACGTTCTACTTCAGCACTTTGATAAAAAGTGGTGGTACAGCTTTTTTGATTCTTTCTAAAAATCAATCAACATTTCTTTCGTTTTTGTTACATTCAGATCAAGATAGTTATGATCGCACCAGTCAACAAATCTTTGAACCTCCTTGAAGTAAACAGAATCAGAGTTGGAAAGATCCACAAGTGCTGAGTCATCTGAATATTTAATGTACAAAGTTGAATCACTTCCTGAACAATCATTTGTGTACAGAGTAAAAAGCACTGGTGATAAAACAGTACCCTGGGGTGCGCCAGTTGAAATGACTCTGGAAGACGAAACAACACTTTGATATCGAAGAGACTGTGTCTGTGTAAGAAAATCAATTATCCAAAGAATGAGCTTGTTACCCATTTATGTTAATGAGTTTCTTTGCCATCAGATGTGGTTGTATGGTGTTGAATGCTGATGAGAAATCAATAAAGAGAATGCGTACAAAGGAGGCAGGTTTTTCGAGGTGAAAAAAAAGCATGATGGAGAAGTGTGAGTGTGGCATCATCTGTTGATCTGTTCTGTTGGTATGCGAACTGAAAAACGGGTCTTGGTACTGTGTAGTATCTTTTAAAAAACATAACCGAGGACAATTCTTTCAAGACATTTCATTGCAACAGATGTGAGGGCAACTGGTCGGTAATCATTTAAACAGCTTGGGTTGCGTTTTTTGGGAACAGGACATACAGTGGCATTTTTCCATAAAACAGGAATTATACATTCTCTAAGTGACCAGGTAAACAAACGACTGTAAACATAGGAGAGCTGAGAAGCACACACCTTCAACAATTTTCCACAGATATTATCAGGGCCCATTGCCTTTCTCACATTTAAACGTTGAAAAAAAAAAACTGAACATCATTTTCCTCAATCACAACAGAAAATATTTTGGTTTGAACATTTCCTGAACCTGATAAAACCTTTATTCCTTTCCATGCATCTCGCATATTTCCATTCTGGAACATGTTTTCAACTTTTCTCTTGTAAAGCTCTTTGATTCTTCAATCTCCGTTTGCAGTTTCTTTTGTACAACCTTACGATCGCTTTTATTGCCTGATTGAAAAGCTCTTTTTTTCTCATTTAGAGTTATTTTCAGAGATTTTGTAACCCAAGGTTTGTTGTTGGGAAATATTTTGATAGTTTTAGTAGGTACAATCATGTGTTCACAGAAAGAAATGGTGTGTGTGTGCGTGTGTGTGTGTGTGTGTGTGTGTGTGTGTGTGTGTGTGTGTGTGACAAAGGGGAAAAAACACACCTGGGACACATAGGTTCGGGAAAAATTTGTGTTGTAACGGTTATGCAGTGTGTGGAAAATCAAGGGTTTTTTTTTAATCGTACAAATACATTTCTGTGAAATTTTAATACGAAAATGATAGACCGGGAATGCCACGAAGGGAGAGGTCACATTAGTGTCAGTGATTTTGTTTAAACTTTCAAGTCTGATAGACATGTGGAATCATCTGTACTACCCGATGTAATTTGATTTAAGAGAAATGCGATATCGCAACTGAACTTTTGATGAATTTTTAAGACTGCAGTCTAGTGTTTAGTGTTTGAAAATATGGCGAAACCTGCCGAAGAAGAAGAAAGTCATTTTGGTCAATGCTATTGAACACAATGCGACACAACAGCATCGCACTGGATTAAGACTCCTTCTGGAAGTTAGTCTCCAAGTGAGGTGAGTGTAGGCGGAAATTGAAACGAATCTTAAGAATAGGTCTTATTAGCGAGTCTGCCCCAAACAAGCACAAACAAGTTACAGGACAAACCACGACGCGTTTCGACCTCTTAGGTCTTCTTCAAGCAAGACAAACAACATTCAGGACAATGAATAACGAAGAACGAGCAATCACTTCGTCTTCTCATCCATTGTCCCATCCTGCGCCGAATATGAGAGGAAAAGTGATTGATCGTTCCTAGTTTTCAGTGTCCTGGACGTTGTTTATCTTGCCTGAAAAAGACCTAAGAGGTCGAAACGCGTCGTGTTTTGTCTTGTAATTTTTGTTTGTCCTTGTTTTTTTTTTGCGGACTTACTAAGAATTATTCTTAACTTCCTTTCGGAGTTCAAGGAATCGGAGAAATTGCGTCGCACAGTCCGGCATGATGGTGTGTGTGTGTGTGTGTGTGTGTGTGTGTGTGTGTGTGTGTGTGTGTGTGTGTGTGTTCTGTCTCAAGGGACGTCATCCTCACTTTCATTTAAAGAATGTCCCGGTGAACTAGCCGCCATGATAGAGTTTCACACAAAGTCACCACAGTTATGGGCGTGGAGAGGAAATTGATCCTGGGGTGACCATGA
>JADBJO010005410.1:145000-147500 GCA_016801955.1 Conus betulinus
GATACGGTGCTGTTGTCAGCATAGGGACCCACACACGTGTCCTCTAATGCGTACACCCCATGATGATCATGCAATGAATGCACACTGTCAACTGCTGGTGCTGAGGCTGCCACAGCACAGGCCTGGGTGTAGCTCTGAATGAGCGAGCCTTCATCACTGGCGTGGACATAATGCTACTGGCAGAGGACGGAAAAACAAACCTACCGAAACCAAAGAAAAAAGCAACCCTGAAAAGAACACGCCCCATTAAGATTCAGTTCAGATTCATCGTTATTCTACCATAGCCCACATTCTCTCGACACCAACCCCCCTCCCTCCTTTCCATTTCTTCCTATGATTCTCTAAACTGGAAAGATATCACAAGATCAGACTGTGTTTCTCTTAGCACTTTGACTGACGACTACAACGAAGACAATGACGGCGACGGCGGCGACGACGACGACGACGACGACGACGAAGAAGAAGAAGAAGAAGAAGAAAGGAAGCTGAAGCAGAAAGATAAGAAGGAGGAGGAGGAAGTGATACAGCAGGGTAGGAAATGAATTGCAGAGAGGCAGAGGATGATGATGGCGCTGTGGGGAAATAAAGTATTCCACACTGACGGCTTCCCTGAGGTAGACATGCGCTCTTGAAACAAAACACGACAGCTGCAGCACCCCCACAAGAAAACTAAACACTTCACCTCCCCAGATGTAAATCTTCCACAGAAAGGGCAGGAAGGGACGTCAATCCAGGATTTTCGGCACCCCCGTTCCCACCCCTCCCCTTCCGACCTCCCATACCCCTTTTAAATCTGGACCGATACAAAAACAGATTTAAACTCCCTTTCCTCCCCCTCCCCTCCGTTTCCTTCCCACCTCCCGTACCCCCTTTAAAATCTAGACCGATACAAAAACAGATTAATCTTCTCCGGTTGAAAACTTTTCATAAGAAATAAAGTACAAGAAAGGTTTTTGTTTTATTTTCCTCACGGGAGGAATTGCCGCCTTCAGACTCCTCCATATTGTACGCAACAGCTCCTCTGCCAAGCCTCATCAAACAAAAAGCCCACTGGAAGACACACGTACCTGATGTACGAGGAAACCGAGCTGTTCAGGGAGTGTAAGCCTTCAGGGAGTGTAAGCCTTCAGGGAGTGTAAGCCTTCAGGGAGTGTAAGCCTTCAGGGAGTGTAAGCCTTCAGGGAGTGTAAGCCTTCAGGAAGTGTGAGCCTTCAGGGAGTGTGAGCCTTCATGGAGTGTGAGCCTTCAGGGAGTGTAAGCCTTCAGGAAGTGTGAGCCTTCAGGGAGTGTGAGCCTTCATGGAGTGTAAGCCTTCAGGGAGTGTGAGCCTTCAGGGAGTGTGAGCCTTCAGGAAGTGTGAGCCTTCAGGAAGTGTGAGCCTTCAGGGAGTGTGAGCCTTCAGGAAGTGTGAGCCTTCAGGAAGTGTGAGCCTTGTCTGAACTGCATGCTGCTTGTTTGCCGAGTGCAGAGATACTGAAAAGTCTAAGCTATGGTGTGACTGATCTATGTAAAACGGACATACATGCGCGCGGAGTACAGGGGAGTTAAGGTATTATTTTCAAGCTTGTCTGCCTCTCTGTTTGTCTGTGGTGTTGCTAGATAACTCAGAATCATTTGTGAAGACTTTCATCATTTTTCTTTTTTGGTGTGCTATTTTCAGTGCCCCCCATGGTGACACAGCTCCCACGCCACCCATTCAGACTCAGCTTCACACAGCCACATCCGGAACGCGAGACCTTTCAGACATACAGATCAACGAGGGTGTGGAATGATGTGATGCTGTGCACTTCCATTCTGGTCTGAGACTACGTGACAAGGCTGTCCTCCTCACTCATTATTTTCTAATGCATTCCAGTGTCAACCAGAACCGCGAGATACAGACACCTTGCGGTGTTGGTCAGACCATTTGAGCAACTCTGTCTGAAGCATGTCCTTGAAATGGATAAAGCTCGACTGTGTGACTCAAGCTTTCCAGTGTGAGACCGCAACCCACTGACTGCTCGGAAGGCGGGCAATGGCAAATCTCACTCATCAACCAGCTGGTGGGACTCGAATCCACAACCCCCCATCCCGCAGTCTGCGACACAGACCACTGGAGCACGGCCGCTCGTCCTTGTCACTGACGCTGATGCTTCTGAGGGTCAGTAAGGCGACTTCGTTCAGCGTTCCTGTCTCCCGATGCAACACCGGTTGACGGGGGAAAGGTTTACGTCTCACAGCCTGAGGGCAGTGTGGTCCAAGAGGCTCAGCGTGTTGGAGTATGGTGGACAGTGGCGCCCAGCCCTCTCTTGAATAAAAGTTACTCTGTGTGTTAGGTTTTCTTATGGGAGCAAAAGTTACCCCACTTGTTTACTGTTCCCTGCCTCATTTCATTTCCAGTTTCCTCTCTCTCTCCGCCGCCTTCACCATCCCTGAAATGAATCAGATACCCATTTCCCTGTTGGACGACACAGAGCAGCTCCGAGCGGTACAAATTCAACACTACTTATTTCCAGAGTAG
>JADBJO010005410.1:150000-162899 GCA_016801955.1 Conus betulinus
GTGTAGACAGTTTCCCCAGCGACATTCAAGATCTTTAGAAGTCGAAGGGTTAATGACGGAACTGACCATTTCAACGTGTTGAACAGCCTTCCTGATTAACACCAAAGTGTGCAGAATTCAGCGAATGGCGCAGCCTGCAACGTATATTGTGAATAACAATCAAAGAGATGAAAAGAAAGATCAGATTTTTCATGTTCTTGTCCCTGATTCATCTTCTTTCTGGTTACGATCCATTTTCGACGTCCATACAGATTGATGATGTCTCTAAAGGGCTAAAGCTCGGAAAAGAAATGTTTGTCTAATTGCCTATCACCATCACCCCCCCCCCCCCCCCCCCCATCCCCCCCCCCCCCCCCACCTCACACACACACACACACACACACACACACACACACACACACACACACACACACACTCACCTCGCGTCATATATTATAATGCCTTCCATTTCCTTGTCATTCTGTGTGTTTCACTGTCTGATAGAAAGAAAGGAGAAAACATTGTTTGACCCACTACTGTCACTGTGGCTGAGAACAGAAAATATAAACGTTCTAACCATGTTTGCAATTAAAACAGCGTCCTGATACATAGGTCGTTTCTGCCTTTTCGGCTTTTCGGCCTGAGGGCACGGAAACCCCAGCCCACAAAATGACGCCATTAGCGTTGTTACGTCTGTGGCACACATCTCGCGGCTACGCAGCTGATGTAAAGATCGTGGTTTGTAATCTGTTTGTCCTTAGGAGGCAGAACCTCATTTAACATTCAGATCCACTTTTCGGACTTGGGTGTCGGAAAAGAGAAAAAGCTAATGCACAAATGGTTACGCCATATCAGGAAACCAGTAGACATCTGTTTCACTCTGTACCATTTATCTGGAATTACGGTGGGTGTGAGGTGCGTAACATGCTACGAAAACGCATTTACATAGGGATTGTTCTCTTTTGTATACCACATCTATACAGTAGAGACAACACAGCAGAAGAAACCAAGACAGCTGGACACATTTTCACTGAATTATGCATCGTGCCTCGAGAATGTTGGCGGCAATGAACTACTTCCACTTCCCCGATACTTAGAAGCTCTCGCCTGCCTCTCTGATAGGGAACAAAATGGACAACCGTTCTTAGGTATCTCTGCCTTTTAAAGGCTTAATGAACTCCTTCGTTATCGGTGTGTGATGAGACCCTCAGTGTAAAACATCTTCTTACAGAGCTCAAGGATTTACAATCCGTTAGGTACAAACATTTTAACGCAGACTCCACGAAGACTTTGTTTCAAGATGTTCCATCTTGTGTAATTTGTGTTCATGTTTTCAACGCCAGTGATACAGAATGTCACAGCAAAACTCTCAGCAAGGATGTTCCATTTCTGCACAGGATACTACAGTGAGACTGACACGTATTGCAAGATGGCGAACGAAGAGAATCCCCTACCGGTTGAAACAAAACCGTTTCATTTTAATCCAAGCAGCATGAGAACGGCTTTTAAAAGAGGTGAAGTTCCGAGCCATGGAACACGCTGGGAAATACAGACTCTCAGTACATGCGAGGAGAAAAGGCCGAGGAAATCAACGCGTGTTGTTTGACCTGATCGACAGGGAGATCAAGATGAAAGTGCTTCAGTTTACTTTCGTAATGTCCTCAATCATTTTTAGCTTTGATTTTGACCTTGCAATGTTATTTGACCTAGTTTTGATTTTGTCCAGCTCCTAGGCCTGATAAGAGCTGGTCAGCTTGGCTGTGAATGACATGCCTTCATGTCCATGGCAAAGGGCAACACACAGGGAAACTTCTCAACACTTTTTGCAATGTCTGTTTGACTTGTTACGACCCTAACTGCGTAGAACTCCGTAGTTCACACACGACTTGCTCAGAATGTAACGCTTCTTCCCCGTCGCAAGAGACTCGAAGGACAAACGGAAAAAAGTTTCTGAACTCATGTAAATTTACTCGGTAATAAAATACGATAATGCCCGAAATGTTGGCACTTTTGGACGTGTAAAGAAAGGTGAAGAACACAGACATCTTTCTTTATTTCACTTCATCTTTTCTTTTTTAAAACTAAATAACCATTTACAAAAAGCGAGACGGAAAACCTATTGAAGCCATTTTGGAAAAAAAACAAACAAAACAAAAAAAAAAACGACCGCACTCCAGGTGTACAACCAAAACACAATACTGGTATGATGCCATCTTAAATTCAGCACCAAACGGAATAGTTTGTCCATGCTTCCTCATTGACGTAGAGTTCTCTTTCTTCGTTCATTTTGAAAATCACACGCACGAACCTTGTGTCGTCGCAACTACTTTAACGTTCATGCTCTTCCAGTATAAATGGTATTTCCACCTTCAAAAACTCATATATCAGAAATATCCTGTTTTCTCACTCATCGTCTCTGGCATTTTTTGTAAAATCTTCCTTTAAATCGTTTGGTGTTCTTTCGGTATTCGCACCCCATTCACCCGTCTCTGTTCTAAAATGTGTACGTTTTATTTGTTTATTTTATTTCTTTTCCGGTTGCAATTCGCAACTGCTGGCTATGCCTTTGTCGTCAGACAATAAGGTCGTGGCATCTTACTATAAGGTAGTGGCTTTTTAACCATGAAGATATGATATTCTTAATACTAGAATAGACACTAGCCGTCCATTACGCAGTGTTAAAAGCTAGTATGGTATTTCAACGATTTTTATAGCACTGGTATATCTCTGGATTTGTGTGTGTGTGTGTGTGTGTGTGTGTGTGTGTGTGTGTGTGTGTGTGTGTGTTGTGTGTGTGTGTGCCCGCGCGCGCGCGCGTGCGGGCATGTGTGTGTGTGTGTGTGTGTGTGTGTGTGTGTGTGTGTGTGTGCATGCATGCGCGCGCGAGTGTGTGTGTATGTGTGTGCGCGTGCGTGGATGTGTGTGCATGTGTGTGTGTGTGTGTGTGTGTGTGTGTGTGTGTGTGTGTGTGTGTTTTGTGCGTGCGTGCGTGCGTGCGTCTGTGTGTGTGTGTGAGTGTGTGTGTGTGTGTGTGTGTGTGTGTGTGTGTGTGTGTGTGTGTGTGTGTGTGTGTACTAGAGGAACTTAAAGGCATACATTGGAGAAGCAACACTTTAGAGGAAGAGTTTCTGTGCACGTCTCTTTTCCCCCGAGACCCAGGTCTATCTGTTGAATAATGTGCTATCCCTGGAATGGTCTTTGACGTGCGCATTATATATTGGATAGAGATGGAAGACTTTAGGGCTTTTGGGCTTTACAATCGTTTTTTCTCTTTATCACAACAGAATCTTCACACACACACACACACACACACACACACACACACACACACACACACACACACACACACACACACACACACACACATTGCTGTGTGTGTGTGTGTGTGTGTGTGTGTGTGTGTGTGTGTGTGTGTGTGTGTGTGGACACTAGCTATCCATTTATGCAGTGTTAAAAAATCTAGTACGGTATTTCAACGACTTCTGTAGCACTAACATATCTCTGAATGGAAATGTCACCTCTCTCTCTCTCTCTCTCTCTCTCTCTCTCTCTCTCTCTCTCTCGTCTCTCTCTCTGTGTTCTGTGTGTGTGTGTGTGTGTGTGTGTGTGTGTGTGTGTGTGTGTGTGTGCGTGTGTGTGTGTGTGTGTGTGTGTGTGTTGTGTGTGTGTGTGTGCGTGCGTGCGTGTGTGTGTATGTGTGTGTGTGTGTGTGTGTGTGTGTGTGTGTGTGTGTGTGTGTGTGTGTGTGTGTGTGTGGTTTTTATGGAGAATTACACAGCAGCAGGTACTCAGAAAAGTCCCCCTCCTGCAAACGTTTTTGTTTTTCTTTTTTTTTGGTCCTGAAAGGGGTGCAACGCTGCAACAACGACATCACAGACTCCTCTGTGGCCTCTTTTCTTTCTCCTTATTTCCTCTTTCAGAATTCCAGTCAGCATCTCTGGATGGTGAGCGCCTCAAAGGCAAGCTAAATTTGACGATGGCCTCAACCGATTAGCTACAGAGTACTTGTAGAAATTCGGAAATTGAAAGCTCTGTAAGTTCATCCGTGCTTCTTCTTAACACTGGAATGTTCTTACTCACTCCTTTGAGTGCCTTCAGTGCTTTGGGGAGCCGCTTCATGAGATCATAGGCAAACGCGCTCACACTCATGCAATGCAAAGTAGAACACCGCCTCCAGTTCTGAGATATTCACACTATCAAGGGGAAACAACCACAAACCAACTGCCTCTCTATGCAGCTAGCTAAGGACAGAACCGGGAAATGGGGGGAAAACTGCTGTGTGAGTAATAAGTTAAAAACGAAACGATGAATATCAGTAAAGAATCAAATGATATACAAAGGAATCTTCGAGCTTAAATGTGACAACAGCCGGACTGTTGAGTTCGACAGTTCAGTAACCCATGCATGGTTAGTTACCTTGGTGAACTGAAAATGGTCGTTGACAACAGTTTAAATGTTTTATAGAGGAGACCCTATTTGGACCACCGAAGAGATGCAATCTTGTATGGTTGACCAGATAACTTTAAATATGGAGCAAAGGAACAGGTAACACAGGTGCAGGCAAACCCTTATCTCTTTCATTTTGGAAAATGAAAGAGAGAGAGAGAGAGAGAGAGAGAGAGAGAGAGAGAGAGAGAGAGACAGACAGACAGACAGACAGACAGACAGACAGACAGAGAATGGACAGTTGGCTTTCGTCTCCCGGGTAAGACTGATCAGTAGATCCGGCCTGTATCTGACTTAGCAACCATCTCTCTCTCTCTCTCTCTCTCTCCCTCTCTCTCTCTCTCTCTCTCTCTCGCGCGCGCGCCCTGTAACTGACATACAAACCATCTCTCTCTCTTTCTCTCAATCTCTGGTCTGTATCTGACATACAAACCATCTCTCTCTCCGTGGCTTATATTTGATATTGTGTGTAGTCTGTAGTTTTGATACAGAAACCATCTCTCTCTCTCTCTCTCTCTCTCTCTCTCTCTCTCTCTGTCTCTGTCTCTCTCTGGCCTGTATTTGACATAGATACCATCTCTCTCTCTCTCTCTCTCTCTTCTCTCTCTCTCTCTCTCTCTCTCTCTCTCTCTCTCTCTCTCCCCCATCCATCCATCCATCTGTTTATCTGTCTACCTGTATTTCCGTCTACCTATTTGCTTAAATACATACAGACAGACATACATACATGCATAAATAGATAAATACAAAAAAAAAAAATCAACAACTGTGTAAGGAACTGACTCGACTTGATGACAGCCCTGCTTCTGGATTGGATTGATTAAGCTAAATCGTATATATCCTAGAATGAAAAGTCCTTGGGCAGTCATGTCACGTCTCCTGTGCCACGACCACTCTAGCTGGTGGCGGAGAACAGTAAAGCACAGCACCCAAAGCGACAGTCAACGTACGGGATGGCCGGCCGGTCGTTGGCGGGTTCTTCTGTCAAGGCTGGACTTGAAAGACAGCACCCTGAGGGCCTCGTGAGGCCGTGTCCCGCTATAGACTCTGCACTGCTGCTGGCCGCTCGCATTCTGATCACCTCTTGTAACGTTACTGTCTTGGACGGAGCGAGGAGATTAACTCCCATGGGTTCATTTTAATTGCGATTTATGGAGCGTACTGTTATATTTTGAAGTACACTGGTTACAGTATAACTACACACACACACACACACACACACACACACGCACGCACACGCACGCACACACACACACACACAACTTGCCCCCCTCCCTCCCCCCCCCCCCCCCTTTTTTTGTCCCTTGTTGATGACATCACATATTATGATGTCAGACCTTGCGTAATATATTTATGACGTCAATCCTTTCCTCTGACCAGTTGCCAAAGATGGACATCGCATTGTGATTTCCCATACTGTTTTCTTCCCTTTGGAGGACTATTGCTTTTGTTCCTCATAACAAAGCAGTTCACAGCATGGACGCAAGTTCTGGAGGATACTCGACAGTCCTCATGTGGGCTACCAATCCAGCCGATACTAGTGTCTCAGGCTTTTTTCTATATACATATTCCTGGGCCCGTTTATCGTCAGAAGATTACATGACTGCATGCGGTTCACACCTCAGAAAATCATGTTCCCGGGCCCAGCTGCCGCGTTCGTCAGGATGATGGGATAGTGCGGATTGGATCATGGGTGTGTCCCCAAGGGAAACACTTGTTCGTTTTCTGTGTTATCATAATTCTCTTCTTTTTGTGGTCCTGAGTTATTACTCTCTGTCTGTCTCTCTCTGTCTCTGTCTCTGTCTCTCTCTCTCTCTCTCTCTCACGTAGCAGATTAAAGGTTGGTTTCGAAAGCTTATCAGTGCTGACAACGTGTTCGTCAAAAGTAAACTTCTTCGAGTCGGTCCCTGCTTATCTCTCTCTCTCTCTCTCTCTCTCTCTCTCTCTCTCTCTCTCAGCAAATTAAAAGCTGGTTTTGAAAGTTTATCAGTACTGACGACGTATTTTGTCAAAGTAAAATTATTTGAGTTAGTCCCTTATTAATTTGTCTTCAAAATGATGTATGCATTCGTACCTAAAGTGGAACGGCTGTGTTTTAAAAGTCAGTTTCGGGGGGGCCGGAATAGCTCAGTCTTAGAGCGCCGGACTCGTAACCTTGGAGATCCTGGGTTTGCGGGTTCGAATCTCCGCCGGATGTTTCGGTATGGGGGGTTGGGGGGGGGGGGGGGGGGGGGGGGGGTCCCACAGGGTTAACATTGGTTCTGACTCCTTTTCCCATACAGTCCTTCGAATGAGACTTTTAAACTGAAGTTCAGTGTATTAACGTATGCATAACATCTTGCACACACGTAAAATCCCATCACCAATTTCGGAAGAGGCCAGTTTGGCCATTGGTATGGATAACATGTTACACATATCATGCACCCTGCGTAAAAAATGGAAAGAATGAAGGAAGTAAGGAAACCCAGGTAGGCAGCCCGTTGTGTAAACGAGCGTGGATTGTAAAGCGCTTAGAGCTTGGTCTCAGCCCAGGATAGGCGCTATGTAAGTATCCATAATGGTAATGATGATCATACCATACACTCTCTTGACGTAACTGAAAGAAATCACCCTACACAGCCTTCCATTCCAAACGACATTAAATACTGAAGTTCCGAAGAAGACTGACAGGACTGTTGTGTGACCACCGGCTGCAAGTGCATAAATACACCTCATCATTTTGCATGACACTCGATTCCACTTGACCAATGGTAGTAGTGTGACTGCTGTCTCTCCCCCTGCTCGAATTCTCCCCATGGGTACAGTGATATTGGTTTAACTCCCCTGTTTGTTGAATAAATGTCAACGAATTGCCTAAAAAGAAAAAAAAAGGGGAAAAAAAAAACGTGGACAAACGAATCACAAGACAAAAAACAAGACGCGTTTCGACCTTTTAGGTTTTCTTTAGGCAAGATACAAAACAATCAGGACAACGAAAACGACGAACAAATGTGGTTTGTATCTTGCCTGAAGAAGACCTAAAGAGGTCGAAACGCGTCGTGTTTGTCTTGTGATTCCCTTTGCCAGGGGGGAGGGGGGGGGGGGGATTCGCTAACATTTATTTCAGATTTGTTTAGATTTCCGCCTGCGGTCGTCTCACTTTGCAACTAGCTCCCCTGTTTGTGTTGGATTCGCGTATAGGCGAGTGTCTGTGACAGCGGTGGTGGATGGCAGGTGGTGGGGGGGGGGGGGGGGGGGGGGGGGATGGGAAGGAAGTGGGTGTCTAGGTAGGAGAGAAGTCATCAGACATAGGAAACGGGGAGGTGTAAGGACGACTGACTGATTGATTGTCTATAGGTTCCAGGGAGGGCGGTACGATGGAGAGTTGCACACAAGTATCATGCATTTTTAATCTCTCTCTCTCTCTCTCTCTCTCTCTCTCTCTCCCCCCCCCCCCCCCCCCCTCTCTCTCTGATTGATGTCTGTGCATTGTGCATTTGTGCATACACGCTTGGTGTGTGTGTGTGTGTGTGTGTGTGTGGGTGTGTGTGTGTGTGTGTGTGTGTGTGTGAATGCATGCGTGAGCGTGCATGTGTGTGCTTGTGTATGTGTTGGTGTGTTTGTCTGTATCCACGCGCATGCCCATGTGTAAGTATTCATGTATGCGGATCTCTGTTGTCCTTTCCATGAGGAAAAAAAAGTCAGCATCGCAACGTCAATTCTTGATGCCTCCTACAGGTTGCCCCCGCCAGATTTTCTCTCATCATAGCTGGGCTCGGAATGTTTTTATGTTAATGCAGGCGCTAATTGGGGGCCTACTAGGAGGAGAGAGAGAGAGAGAGAGAGAGAGAGAGAGAGAGAGAGAGAGAGAGAGAGAGAGACAAGACAAAGAGAGAGACACACACACACACACACACACACACACACAGACAAAGAGAGAGAGAGAGAGAGAGAGAGAGAGAGAGAAGAGAGAGACAGAGAAGAGAGAGAAGAGAGAGAAGAGACATACCACACACACACACACACACATACACACACACACACACACACACACACACACACACACACACACCCAGAGAGAGAGAGAGAGAGAGAGGGAAACAAAGACAACACCTGTCTCTGTGTGACCTCTAGCGAAAGTCAATATGACACATGAATGGAGGCCAAACCTCCTGGCAAACAGTAAAAACAAACAAACACAAACAAACAAACACAACCCCAACAAAATATGCATGGATAGAATCAGCAAACGCTCAGCTGTACGTTTCCCAAGAAAAATTATTGACAAGCAAGTCATCCGGCAAATTAATTCTAGGATGATGCGTGACAACTCCCTTTCCTGGCTGCAAAAGCCATAGTTATTAGCGATGCAAAGGTCAAATACAGCTGTGTGCATCACGTTTTTAATATACATGTTCCTGAGCGCATCAATTACCAGAAGATGAGAGAAGAGCTGTAACTTAAAACTTGACAGAAATCATGTCTTCAGTTTCCATGGCGGAAAGTGGGGCAAGGATGGGGGTGGGGGTGGGGTGGGGGTGGGTGGGGGATGACACAGATTCGTAATGTTTCGCCTGGTGAATAAGGGTCTTCCTGTTTATCTGTCGACGTCTTGTTGACCCTCAAACAACACGACAGGGAGATTGACTGTGATGACATTTGACTTTGTATCTTCTCAGCTCCCCGTGTCAACCATCGTCTGCAGACGGCGCCTCCACTGGCTGGGTCATGTCTTGAGATTACCCTCATCAAGACCTGCAAACCAGGCCATTAAATGGACCCCAGCAGGCCAGAGAAAAAAAAGGGACGACCCAGGATGAGCTGGCGACAGACAGTGGAGAGAGACCTTAGACTTGTTGACAGAGGATGGAGTGACACCAGCAAACTGGCTGAGGACGGTGCACAGTGGAGCGCCTCGACTGCTTCATGCGTCGCAAGACGCGGCAGCATCTAAGCTTAGCTAAGCTCAGATGCATTTCTCGACGCTTATCATATTACCTCGTTGGCTCCCTTTTTTTTTCTATTTTTGTTTTTTATTTTTTGAACAGCTGTCATTTCCAAACTCGGAGAATATAAATCAGCGATAATGAATACAAATACAAACGCACATTCGATTACGTACAACGATGAAGTAATTCGTTACCAAGTAATAACGGTTGTGTTTGTACATCAAATTATACACATTTATGAATATTTATGACGATATCATCCAGAGCTGGCTCCCTTGTCATTCCGTCTTTCGTTTTTGCATTATTTTTACCTCTCGTTTCTTTGTTGCTGTTTTACTGTTGTTTTTTCGCCTTTTGTCCTTGCTCTGTGAATGATTCGTTATTTCTTTTCGTTTTTTTTTTCTCTTGTGCCTTTCTTTCTTCGCTAGTCATTGCTATTTCCGTACACCAATCATGTTTGCTTTCTCTTCTATCTCTGTCTTCTATCTCTGTTCCGTTTCCTCTCTCTCTCTCGCTCTCTCTCTCTCTCTCTCTTTCTCTCTCTCTCTCCTCGCTCTCTCTCTTCTCGCTCTCTCCTCTCTCTCTCTCTCTCTCTCCTCGCACGCTCGCTCTCTCTCTTATGTTTTAGAAATCTGTTTGCATCACTTCCTCTTTTTTTGAGAAATGGAGAACAGAATTTGTGCACGTGCGTGCGTGCGTGCGTGCGCGTGTGTTGTGTGTGTGTGTGTGTGTGTGTGTGTGTGTGTGTGTGTGTGTGTGTGTGTTCGCGTGAGTGCGCGCGTGTGCATCTGTGTATGAGCATGAATGTCAATGTGTGCACATGACTGGGTTTGTGTAAGCATATGTGTGTGTGTCTTCGGGTGGAGAGAGAGAGAGAGAGGAGAGAGAGAGAGAGAGAGAGAGAGAGAGAGAGAGAGAGGGGTGGGGGTGGGGGTAGAGGAGGGGTGGGTTGTAGGTTAGGGTTAGAGTAGAGGCACGGATAGAAACAATCTACTACTGCATGCCCCAAAGCAGTTTACAGCGTTTAAGGCCAGATGCTAGCGACACCAGTTCATTCAAAACGGACCCGCCCCTGGCAAATGATCAAACAGGACAAGCACCATTTCGTGGAGCCAGCAAGCTTTCACACTAGTTACACTTAGGCACATCGCTGACAGACCACTCAACGGTGCACTAGTTTGAATGGTTGCTGACAATCCTCGTGTAGGGCCCAAATCCAGTCAAGAGTTTGTCTCAGGCGTTTCCCAATACATATTCCCGGGCCCATTTATGATGGAAGATTAGATGAAGACTGCGCGTGTCTGACATTTTAATCAAGTTTCATGGCCCCGTGTGAGCATGTGTGGATCTGAGTGTCTAAAGAACAAGCACGTTTGTTGATCATGTAAGCATCAGCAAGGGAGAGAATCGTTCACTTTCTGTTATATTTCTGTTCCCCCCGTTTGTTTTCCTCTCTCTCTCTCTCTCTCTCTCTCTCTCTCTCTCTCTCTCTCTCTCTGCAGCTGAAAGTCAGTTTCACTTGCTTTCCAGAATCAAACGACATGGTCATGGTAAAATTGGATACCTTGTTAGTTACGTTGTAATCAGTTTGAGAATTGATGTTTCGCTTCATACAAAGACTTAATGAAAGCCGGTTTTCTTTCTTCATACTGTGCATTAGCATTGTTTAGCACAACAAAGAAAAATGGCTTCCTGTAGAGCCTGCCAATCCAAAGAAAGCAGAACACTAATGTTTCAAGGAGAACTTACAATGGGGGTGTGTGGCCACTGCTGCACGTGCGTGACCCCACATCCCATCACTTTACGTTTCGCTCTGTCCCACTTGACCCAGGGCAGTTTTGATTGCTGTCACTGCTGATGCTGGTTCATCATCTTTTTCAGTGATGTCGATGAACTCACCTGCTTGAGTTTTGATTCATGCGCGCGCGCGCGCACGCGTTGTGTTTGTGTGTGTGTGTGTGTGTGTGTGTGTGTGTGTGTGTGTGTGTGTGTGTGTGTGCGTGCGTGCGTGCGTGCGTGCGTGCGTGTGTGTGTGGTGTGTGTGTGGTGTGTGTGTGTGTGTGTGAGAGAGAGAGAGAGAGAGAGAGTGTGTGTGTGTGTGTATGTGTGTGTGCCTGTGTGTGTGTGTGTGTGTGTGTGTGTGTGTGTGTGTGTGTGTGTTAGGGTGAGGGGGTGATAGTGTGGGTGGTAATGATAGGTTAGGGACGGCGTAATGTCTGGGAAAGAGAAGATATCAGCGACAGCAAGGGGCAGAGTTAAATGCTAGCATGTAGGTTCCGTGGTTTCTTCAGGTTTTTTTTTTTTTCACAGCTCGGATGAGGGGTGGGTTGAAGAGGAAGGGAAAGAAGGGTATATATTAGCTAAAAGGTAAAGCAATATTTTTAATGTGCACTTGGCGTTCGTCTCTCTCTCTCTCTCTCTCATCTCTCCTCTCTCTATCTTCTCTCTCTCTCGCTCTCTCTCTCTCTCTCTCTCTGATTGAGTTCTACACGGTTGACCACATGCGCTCGATCTGTTTCTGGGTCTGTATGTATATGGGAATTTGTGTTTCGTTGTGGCGCGCTTGCGTGTATATATATATATAAATATATATATATAATAATATATATATATAATATATATATATGTGTGTGTGTGTGTGGTGTGTGTGTGTGTGTGGGTGTGTGTGTGTGTGCGCGCGCGCGTGCATCATATATAATATATATATATATATATAATATATATATATATCTGTGTGTGTGTGTGTGTGTGGTGTGGTGTGTGTGTGTGTGTGTGTGTGGTGTGGTATCTTTGTGTGTGTTTTTTGTTTGCGTGTATGTGTGTGTGTGTGTGTGTGTGGTGTGTGTGTGTGTGTGTGTTTGTGAGAGAGAGAAAGAGAGAGAGAGAGAGAGAGAGAGAGAGAGACAGTCATAGAGCATTGTTCTTTCTCATTCTTCCATGAACCCCAGCCTGAGTAAATCAAAGTTGACCGCCCACTCTGCGGCTCTCTCTGTCAGACTGTCTCCTCAGCCTTGATGGGGCGCTCCCACATGCTTGGTTATGACTTCTAATGCACCCCAACTAATTGCCTCCTGCCTCGCGAGGAGAGAGAGAGTAGAGAGAGAGAGCGAGAGAAGAGAGAGCAGAGAGAGAGAGAGAGAGAGAGACATGACAGACAGCAGAACCAGACAAGACAGAGACAACAGATAGAGATAGACAGACAGACAGACACAGACAAAGAGACAGAGAGATAGAGAGAGAGAGAGAGAGGAGGTGAGGGAGGAAGGAGACTTAAAACCCCCGTGTGACCCATACTCAAAGTCGCAATAATACGCAAAAGCAGAAACCAGACCTTGGCAACACGTTGTTTTTTCCCTTTTCCTCTCAGGATTTAAAATGAGAGACGGACGAAAGCACGGATAAGGCTCTTTGGTAGTAGAGCTCTGATGGTGTCCCAAGACAGACTGGGTCGTTTTTTGGCAGGCTACACTCGTTGGAACGATTCCCGGATAGATCCTTTTCACTGGGCCCCAAAAAAGTCATTGCTTTCCAGATGGAAAGATCAGA
>JADBJO010005411.1:0-12500 GCA_016801955.1 Conus betulinus
CGGGACCAAAGAAAAAAAGAACATTTACTGACAATCGAATGCTTAAATACTATAAATGAATAGCTAAGTCGCTCGCGCGCACACACACGCACACAAACACCGGCAATACTATTAATAGCAATAATGGTCGGAGTAACTAATACAAATACAAAAGAAGTATGAAAACACAAAAGAAGTAAAAAGACATCAATAGAGACCAATGAATGTCGTGTGCGCGTGCGCGCGGTGCGCGCAATCCCATCAGCATTAAATTCTTTTCCAGGTAGTGGGGAACAACTTTCACAGGTCTTATGTAGAGGTATAAGTAATCATCATGTTATATGTTCCTGATATTAACGAACATTCTCAACATCTTGCAGAAGATCATGTAATCCTCTGCAACTTCATTCCATCCTCTAAATGCAAGCCAACAGTAAACAGTTTGGGAAAAAAATTGAAGAAAGATCGTATCAGGATTTTTTAGTAGCTGCTCGTGGTGCACACGCCCGAGTCGCGCACGCGTGCTCCGAACAAGCGTCCATTCCTGCCCGGGAGCAGCCGTGTGGACACAAACCTGGTGTGTGTGCGCGTGCGTGTGCGTGCGCGCGCGCGCGCGCGCGTGTGTGTGTGTGTGTGTGTGTGTGTGTGTGTGTGTGTATATATGTGTGTGTGTGTGTGTGTGTGTGTGTGTGTGTGTGTGTGTGTGTGTGCGTGCGTGCGTGTGTGTGTGTGTGTGTGTGTGTGTGTGTGTGTGTGTGTGTGTGTGTCGTTCTTTAGCTAAACGTTCTTTCACTTTGAAGTGATATTAGATATTCTCTCTTCCTCCCCCCCCTCCCTCAGTGTGTGTGTGTGTGTGTGTGTGTGTGTGTGTGTGTGTGTGTGTGTGTGTGTGCGCGCGCGCGCGCGCGCGCACACCCGCGCACGAGCGCACGTGCTCCGAGACACAGTTAACTACAACTTACAATCAACCAATCAATCCATCGCTGTTAATCAATCAGTAGCAATAAAACCATCAATCACAATACATCAGTTAAACAGGTCACCTAATCGTTCACAGTTAGTCCATCAGTAACAATAAAATCGTCAATCACAATACATAGTTACACCGGTCACCCATCCATTCACCGTCAATCAATCAGTAGCAATAAACCCATCGATCACAATCACAATATATAGTTACACCGGTCATCCAGTCATTCACAGTTAGTCAATCTAAAGCAGCGAAACCCATCAATCACAATATATCCACATCAATCAAAAATATAGTACACACCGGTCACCCGGTCATTCACCGTCAATCAATCAGTAGCAATAAACCCATCGATCACAATACATAGTTACACCGGTCATCCAGTCATTCACAGTTAATCAATCTATAGCAGCGAACCCATCAATCACAATATATATCATTACACATCAATCACAATATATCATTACACATCAATCACAATATATTGTTCAACACATCATCACAATATATTGTTACACATCAATCAATCACAATATATTGTTACACCGGTCACCCATTCATTCACATTCAATCGGTCAGTAGCGATACACTCATCAATCACGAGATATCAGTTAAACCTGTCATCCAGTTATTCCCAGTTAATCAGTCAGTAGCAATAAACCCATCAATCACAATATATCAGTTGACTACATTAAGCCAACGAATCATTTGAAAAGTCAGGGGAGGGGGGGGGGGGGGGGGGGCAGGGAACGGAACGGGGGGGGGGGGGGGCAGGAACATGGCACAGAGGATAAGGAGGGCAGGGCGGAAAATAATCCTGCAGACATAAGAGGGTTTTTATTGAAAGTATATTCTCACACCCACAACATCCCCATCACCACCCCCACCATCCAATCACCCCAAACCGACGCCACCACCCCCCCCCCCCCCCCCCCCCCCCCCCCCCCCAGTCATCGATCACCATGAACATCCGACACACCGAACACAGTGATCAATAAATCACAGTAAACTGTTCAATCTCGATAGAGGAAAAGACAATCATGACAAATTAAATAAATGCAAGCGCAAATTAAATGCAAATTAACATTAAACAGCAACAACAACAACAACAAACAACAACAACAAAAAAGTCCGAGGGTGATCTTAGCGACTGCTCGTGATGTATTCCTCTGCCTGGATCTGCACGGCCCACGGGCGTGTGCCTCAATGCGCCTATCTCTGCGTGGTCTCGGCCGTGTGGATACATACATTAATGCGTGTACGTGCGCGCGTGCGCGCGTGCGTGTGTGTGTGTGTGTGTGTGTGTGTGTGTGTGTGTGTGTGTGTGTGTGTGTGTGCATGCGCGCACGCGCGCGCGCGCACACACCGTTAATACATTAGGCCATCAATCCCAATATACAAGTTTTATTGACTGTTACAGTAAATCAGTCAGTAGCAATAAATCAATCAGTCACAATGTCCCCGCCAATTACACTAAACAACTGAACTATCTCGAAGGAGACGAGGGGGGGCAGGGACACGGCACAGAGCGCCAGATGGCCGGGGCAGAGAGGCAAAAAAAATCCCCCCCCCCCCCCCCCCCCCCCCCCCCCCCCTCTTTTTTTTCCTTTTTTTTCCTCTCCTCTTTTTCCTCTCCCTCCCCCCCCCCCCCCCCCCTTTTTTTTTTTTTTTCTCAAACCAATTGATATCACTGCCTCTCACAGCACTGATCACAATGAACATCAACACACACCAAACACAATAATTCAATAAATCACAATTCACTATTAAATCTCAACTCAACGGGAAAAAGGCAATCCTTATAGAGAAACTAATACATTTTGCCAATAGCCCTGTAAATCACAATGACCAAATTAACCACTGAAAAATATGAACGAATGATCATCCATATAAGGGGGAGGGGGGGGGGGGGCAGCCAGGGGAGGGGGGCGAGGGGGCCCAAAACAGAAGGGCACAGGCTCTAAAGGCCCGAGTCCACACACACTGTCAAAACCATTATTCCGAGGAGGTGTGCAGAACCGTGCACCCTCGGGGGACGAGGGGGGAGGCGAGAGGGGGGCGCACAGAAGCGCACAACAACATGAATTACAAGGGTTGAACTCGTCTGTGAAATTCAAAATGTGTTTCAAAATTTCAAAATAACTGAAATATTTAATATAATATACATCAGTCTAAAGATATAAGTGATAGTATAAAAAGTTCACGCCACACATCTGTTTTCACTTCTCTGATGATCGTAAATGTCACTTATCATTTGTCAACCTTTCTCATCCGACCCATCCCCAGTCCCGACCCCACCCCCACCCCCCGCAAAAGAGCCCGCACAAGAACAGAATTATACCTGCCATTTAGCTACGCCATGCCCCCGGAAAGCACATCGTCAACATCCATGTCAACCTCCAGCTTCACTGTCTTTCCGTTCTTCAGTTTGGCGATAATTTTGCCGTTGGATGACCAGGCGGCCATTGTGGCAGAATGGTCGTTTGCTTTTTTTAGGAGTTTATAGTTAATTTGGGTTAGGTCCTCACCCACTGAAGTTCCTGATTGTTTCAGTTTTTTTCTGTTTGTGAGAACAAGTCTTCTTTGCCTGCGAGAGTAGAAGCGCACAATAATGGGGCGTGGTCTACCGCCCCCCTGTGGCACCCTCCCTGATCGATGGGCAATCTCCACGTCATTCTTGGAGATAGGGACACCCAATTTTTTGAGAGAGAAGATGTCCACACACACCTGTCACACAGCTCTCCGCCGTCTCGTCTGGAGTTTCCCGGACACCGTATACTCGGAGGTTCCACTGGCGTCCGTGCTGCTCCTGGTCGTTGAGAGCCCGTCGCAGTCCGGTAGTCTCCCTGGTTTGCTGCGCCAGCTGACCCTGCAGATCCGCCTTTTCCCCTCGTAGCTTGCTGACCTCGGCCTTCAGGTTGTCCTTCTCGTTTTGCAGTTCAAACACTGCCCCCTCCAGTTTTTCCAGTCTTGTTGTCAAGGTCGCGGCCAGCCTCTCCATTTCCCCCCTAAGTTGCTGTATGTCTTCCTTTGTCGCCAACGTGACTAAGTCTTCTTTTGTTGCTAGTCTGCTGATGGTTGCCTGCATTTCATGGAGTGTTTCCTGCATGGCCATACTGTCCTCTGTTTCCTGCCTCTGTTTCTTGCTATCTTGTTTTACTCTGTCAGATTCCGGACTATCACACACGTCACTTGCCGACGATGTTGACGATGGTTTTCGTTTGCCGGTCGTTCTGTTCGCAAAGTATTTGGATATTGTACTGGGTCATAATACAGAGAGTTTTGAACCTAACATTGTAGAAGTCAGTTATTCCAGATAGGGCACACTGTCACTGTCACAGAAGGGAATCCAAGCGGTAATCGTATCCAGCAGAACGTATCCCAACATAAACACAAAACACAGTATTCCCTCACTGCTTACTCAAAAGATAATACACAGCGCATACAGAAAACATATCATATTGACGTTTTGTTCAGATGCGCGTACACAAAAGACACTGTCGCTCCCTGCTCACATTTTCGAAGTTTGAATCAGGTCATAGGTCACCCGTGTATGACGACATGCTGAATTCTCTGTTTATAATAAATTCTCACTACACTCGTTTTTTTTTTTTATGCGTTTCAAAACAAAGTCCAAATCCTCACTCATGAAGTACAATAACTTCAGTGTTGTAAAATGGCATAGTTCAGTTGAAGTATTACTAACTTTGAATGAAACAAGTTGGTTTGCAGAGGATTGATGAAGAAAACTGCAAACTGCATCTCTCTCTCTCTCTCTCTCTCTCTCTCTCTCTCTCTCTCTCTTCTCTCTCTCTCTCTCTCTCTCTCTCTCTCTCTCTCTCTCTCTCTCTCTCTCTCTCTCAAGTTACCATCTGTAGGTTACTTTCAAGGTTCCGGCTTGGAGTGTCGCAAATACGATACTACTTTCTACGATATACTAATCGCAATAGAAAGCGTAACATTTTCTGTCCACAGTATAAGGAAGCACCGGGAACTGAGCTTCATTTTCTACTGGTTAGTCCTTTGTACGAGAAGCTGCGCCCTGAGTTGATTCCAGCTAAATATTACAAACACCCTTCTCTATTCAAAATGTCCATCTTGCTAGCCTTTTCTATTGAGACTACTATTATGAGTGTTAGTACTTTCATTTATAGAGTGCTTAACAGAGTAATTGTTGCTGCAGTTGCTTTATGAAGTCTTCATTGTTAACTTTGAACACCATTCAGCTGAATTTGCAATAAGAGTGGCTTGCAGCGATTTATTTTAACATTGTTCACTCACTTTTAATCGGGCCTGTGGCCTGTCAAGTAAAAAATATTCTGAGTTCTGAGTTCTCTCTCTCTCTCTCTCTGTCTCTCTCTCTGTCTGTCTCTCTCTCTCTCTCTCTCTCTCTCTCTCTCTCTCTCTCTCTCTCTTTCTCTCTTTCTCTCACTTTTGGAACATAAGAACTTGATTAACATAAATGAAACTTTACGGACGGCCCTCCTTACCAATTGGCCTTTACGGCAGCTGTCCTGTGTATAAAAGCTGTTATGGACCATTTAGACATACTGATGGTGGCAGTATATCCCTTGAAGGAGCGAGCTTTTGCCACCATGGAAGGTAATGTTTATTGATTAAACACAGTCTTTTACCTTTTCACACAGGAAAGTTTAGCCAAAGCGAAGTCGTTGGCCTCCATCCAGAGGCCTTCGTCAGCGCCGAATGTCTCGCTGAGTGAGTAGAGTTCAGTGCCCGTGATCTCCAGATGAACTCAAATCATGCGACCGAACAAGGGAAGTGTAGGCTGCTAGTAGACTGTGTCGCCCCCGGTCTCGGTTGAGGGAAGGAGACGTGGCCGCGCTGTAGATGGCCTCCTTTACTCCTCTTTGGAACCATTTAGGTTCCTGGTCCAGGACGCTGACATTGGCCCAGGAGAACTCATGTCTGCTGATGTTCAAGTGTTCTTCGACTGTTGACGTTTCTCTCTTCTGCTCTTTGACGTAGGGTTTCCATTTTCTTTCTGTTTCTCCGACGTATGTCTGGTCACAATCTCCTCACTGGATCTCGTAGATTGCCCCTGATCGTTCAAATTTGTCCATTGTCCTTTGGGCCACTAGTCTGCTTCTGATGGTGTTGTAGGGCATAGAGTGTGAACCACCACGCCATAATGTTTATTCTTCCAAATTAGTGGCAATTTCAAACAGAAAGAAACGAAAACAGAAAATACTGCAAAAATAACAATCATCATAAAAAAAAAAAAAAATTCAAAGTCTGCCAAACACAAGGGATCAATGCAATGCCGTAACACACATGTTCATAATGCATTCCCAGGTGAGCAAATGTGTTGTCAACTTGAAAGGAAGTCACAGTAGCATATCAGAGCCCTGGGGCAGAGTTTTCAAGTGTTCTGAACTCGTGGCATCTTTTTTCTTTGTGTGTGTTTTCTGTGGCACTTGGAAACCTCACGTGGGACTAAGGTGATGACTTGAGTGGTCATGCTGTAGCGCACAATCCCTCAACCTGGATAAGAAAAGACTTGCTACAATAGGGTTCACTGCCTGCTTTGTAATGATAGGAAGGAGCTAAGAAAGACAGCTGGGCGTATGTTTAATGACGTTGTCATGATCAAGAGTCCATGGTCCCTTACCGACTGGATGAGATAAACATAACAGAATGTCTATGTCAACACAGTCGTATTTGACTTTTTTCAGTTTTGAAAGAAAGATCTGAAGGGGATCAGGCTTCTTGTATTCGACATTAGACTTGAGTCCACCCAGTCCCTCACTTGATGACAGAAGACATCGATGCTGAGGTTTGCAGTTCTAGCTACACACCAGTCTGGCTGGTGAGAATTATGGAGAGAAGTAGTACTGGCCTCTAGACGATGCAGGATGGTAACGCTCAGTCACCGAGAAGAGTGACATAATATATACAGGGAGAACAGCACAATGCCAAAGATCGGTCTTTGAGGAACTTCACAGGAGAACAGAGAGTCGCGGGACATGGACTGGTTTACCATGACACATTGAAAACTCATGGAAAGGTACGAGACAAACAGCTACAGAGCAGAACCTCTAACTCCATCTGATGACGTCATGAGCAGTGTTCCGTGGTCGATGGTGTTGAAGGTAGCTCTAAGGTCGAGTAACACCAGAAGAGCGAGGAACCCAGCATCTGTACTTCTCAACATGTTGTTAAATACCCGAAGCACTACAGTCTGTGCTCTGTAACTTGACCTGTGGATTGACTGGCACAGATCAAGGATTCGTGTGTTTCAAAGAAAGTCCACGCTCCAGTCTCCAAAACAATGCGGAGACAAAAGTAGATTCAAATTTGGGCGAATATCCATGCAGCTGGAGCAGTCCTCTCTCGTTGATGGACAAACGCTAATGGGAGAAAGGCAGTGATCTTTAAAGAAAAGCATTCAAGCGTGCCGTCTACGTTTATTTGGTACAATTATGTTGCGAGCGCATTGTTTGCAACTATTATTAATGCGTGGTAACTATTTGATTCATTGTTGTGATTTATTTTAGGCTTGAAGTGAAAGGTATTCTTTTTTTTTCCTTTTATGTCAAACCCACCATTTGTTTCATTTCATTCTATACATGTATGTATGTATTATTCATTTGTATATTAATCAATTCATGTATTTATTCACTTTATTATTCATATATTGATTAATATCTTCATTCAATCATTTAGTTACTGTTTATTTTTCATATTATTTATTTATTCATTTGTGAACAACAAAGGCCTCGTGATTCTCGTAACAACATTCCAATACATCCATTACACCCTGCTGCAGCGATGGTTGTATATGCTTGATGTCTTCATCCCCAAAGTTAAGAAACATGTTATCTGCATATATTTGACAGAGCTGCAATTCAATACCTGCATTGGATAATGTATTTATGAACTACAAACGAAAGGAAGCTTGTAAACGGAGCCTTGTGGTATGCCGGACCTCAACCTTCCTCAGATGAATATCCACCCTTCACATAAACATGCAGTAAACTGATTTCAGGATGTGACACAAAGGAGATTAATTGGGTGGAGGATCATGGAAGATGGAGTATCATAAGCAGGATTGAAGAAACACACTTAATTACTTCTCTTTAACAACATATGACGCATAAGATTAAAGGCTCTTTTAAGCGTATGAAAACCGTTCTGTCAATATTGCTTAGATGGAGTGAATATGACAATGTGTCACGAAGTCGGGTTTAAGCGCAGAACTAATAATGAAGATATCTAGTTTTAAAAAGATAAGTTATTGGTTAAGCAAGACAGTCTACACAAAGAGATTACAGGAAAAACACGATGCATTTCTACCTCTTAGGTTTTCTTCAGGTAAGACAACAACTTTCAGAACAATGAAAACGAAGAACGAGCCATCACTTACCTTATACTCGGCGTAAAATGGGTGTTAAATGAAACGACGATAATAATAATAATAATAATAATAATAATAATGATGATGATGATGATGATAGTAATCATCATCATCATCATCATCATAATCATAATCATAATAACCATAATGAATAATGATGATGATGATGTCATCATCATCATCATCATCATCACCATCATCATCATCATCATCATCATCATATTATTATTATTATTATTATTATTATTATCATGATTATTATTATTATTATTATTATTATTATTATCATGATTATTATTGCTATTATGAATTTGATTTTCATTGTTATTAGTAGTATAGGGATGGCAGTGATGATGATAAACAACTTTAAATGATAAGGGTAGAACAAGATACAAAACACTCAGGACGACGAAAATGAACGAGCAGTCCCTTATCTTCATCCACGTCAACGCAAAATGGGCGTTCCTCGTTCATTTTCGTCGTCCTGAGTGCTCTGTATTTTGCCTGAACACGACCTGTGAGGTACGACGCGAGGTGCGTCGTGTTTTGTCACGTGATTCGTTTGCCTGCGTTTTTAGATGGTGCGCCATTACTAACATTTCAAATTTGTTTAGATTCCCGCCTGCAGTCGCCTCACTTTGCAATAAATAAAACGGAAAAAAAAAGTATGGCTGATGATCACAATGATATTAGCTATGTGTAGCGATGCTGTTACTAATGATAATGGTTTGGAAGAAAAAAGAAAGTGATGAATGAATAATGGGCCATCATTACTATTGGAACAGGGGAGAGAGAGAGAGAGAGAGAGAGAGAGAGAGAGAGAGAGAGAGAGAGAGAGAGAGTGAGTGCGTGCGTGCGCGTGCGCGCGCGCGCGCGCGCGCGCGCGCGCGCGTGTGTGTGTGTGTGTGTGTGTGTGTGTGTGTGCGTGCGCGCACGCGTGCGCGCGCGTGAGCGCGGGCGCACAATGTGTGAAAAACATGGCACTATCAAAATCAAATAGGACAGAGAAGAGACCGCAAAAATGATACGGGTATAAAACGCATATATTTTCTTAGGACTGACATGCGATTGAAAACAAACCAGAATTCAATTTCCTGTACTAATATATGTGTACGAATAGAGGAGTAACAGTTCAGCCGCCAGTGCAGGAAATGTTGCTTCAAACTGGTAAAACATGAAATCTATAGTGAACATAATAATAATAATAATAATAAATAATAAATAAATAAATAAATAAATAAATAAATAAATAAAAAAAGGGGCAATATCGTCTTTGGGCAATGGCAAGGTGTTTTGGGAGAAAATAACAGAAACCCCTGTTTAATGTTTACAGTAAACATGATAGAAACGAAATGTGGATTGTTCCATACTAACACTTTGTAGATGTGGTGTGCTTTGGATAATTGATGTGCAGCAGCAAATTCAAAACTACGGAATAGTGGAGTCGAACATGATATCGTCAATGGGCATGGTATGTCAGAGCATATACTCCACACACACACACACACACACACACACACCACACACACACACACACAGAGCTCTGTCTGTCTGTCAATCTGTCTCTCGGTCTCTGTCGTCTGTCTCTCTCTCTCTCTCTCTCTCTCTCTCTCTCTCTCTCTCTCTCTCTCTCTCTCTCTCGTCTCTCTCTCGCTCTCTCTCTCTCTCTCTCTCTCCCGCATAGATGTGTCGAAAGTTTGCCGGATTATTCCTATGCTTTTGTCTCTGCAGTGAAAAAAAAATCGCAAATGCCAGGCTAACATGCATTTTTTCTTTGCATGCTAACGTCTGCAGCAGAATATTTTCAGGATCAGAACGTCAGTAGTAGTAGTAGTAGTAGTAGTAGTAGTAGTAGTAGTAGCAGCAGCAGGAGCAGCAGCAACAGCAGCAGCAGCAGCAGAAGCAGCAGGAGCATTAGCAGCAGCAGCAGCAGCAGCAGCAATAAAATCAGCAACAACAACAACAACAACAACAACAACAACATAGTAGTAGTAGTAGTAGTAGTAGTAGTACTAGTAGTACTAGTAGCAGCAGCAGCAGCAGCAGCAGCAGTAACAACAACAACATAACAGTAGTAGTAGTAGTAGTAGTAGTAGTAGTAGTAGCAGTGATAGCATGAGCAGCAGCAGCAATAACAACAACAACAACAACAACAACAACAAAATAGTAGTAGTAGTAGTAGTAGTAGTAGTAGTAGTAGTAGTGTAGTATTGCCATCATAACTGTTTTTGTTTGTTTCATTAAAATAAACCCTGGTGAACTCCTAGTGTGAGAGTTTTTTTTTTTTTTTTTTTTTTTTTTTTTTTTTTTTAACAAATCACAGCAGTCGGATAGTCTACGCGTTATATATATATATATATATATATATATATATATATATATATATATTTTTTTTTTTTTTTTTTTTTTTTTTTTTTTTTTTTTTGAATAATAAAATGTTGCATATACTCAGAACAGCGGTATGGATGATTCTTTCAACCAGCACATTACCGGAAAACACCCATAGTTCCAAAAGCCACAATCGCATGTTTGATTTACAGTAGATCTCTCTCTCTCTCTCTCTCTCTCTCTCTCTCTCTCTCTCTCTCTCTCTCTCTCTCTCTGGGGGTGATCTGTTTTCTGCAAGCTGAGTAGACATGCTGGCAAGAGAGGTCTGCGATAAAGCAGCGATTTTTTGGGTTTTTTTTGTTGTTGTTGTTTTGTTTTGTTTTTTGTTTTGTTTAAGTTACCTGTGTTTTCTAGCTAAAAATTAGACATGATCGCACAATGCCTCAGGCAACGCTGATTTTTTTTCATGTCAGATGTGCCCACCCCTCCCACCCCCGTTTATTTATTCAGTTTCACAGCATAGAGGCCAACATTCAAGTTATCCATGCAACGTATCACACATTAATGTCTGGTGTCATGGAAGGCTTGGTCCTGACTGATCTTGTTTGTTTTTTTCTTCAGTGGCCTTTTACACTTCGGCAATGTACCGTCTAACCACACACACACACGCACGCACGCACGCACGCACGCACACGCACGCACGCACACACACACACACACACACACACACACACACACACACACACACACACACACACACACACGCACGCACGCGCACGCACGCACACGCACGCACGCACACACACACACACACACACACACACACACACGAGGCAACACCATCAGTGGTGACTGATAAGTGATGGGGCCACACACAGTGCTAACACGGACCATTCAACACAGCCGACGACTCCCATGACAGTACAGACGACTTTAGGTGAGAAAGGAAATGCAACGGCGATGACACATATCAAATGTCTGTTGCACTCAACGAGCGCCAGAGTTGACGCCTTGTCAGGAAGCACTTAAAAAACTCTGTAGGTGATGGTCAGTGGACCGAAGGGAGAGATGCGAAGACTGAAGGAGACTGTCATGAATTTGAGTGTAATAACGAATCCTTGAGAAAGGAGAACAGTAATTCATGGGAGAGAATGAAGAAAGGGGAAAGAAGTACATATAACCTTGAAGAACGTACTGAAAGAAATAATGAGATACTGCATGTGGTGCCTTAAAGAAAAGGAGAGACACAAAGTGATCGTGAAGATTTCCTGAGTAAGATACGGACCAATAGGTAAACCATACCTAGGGACGTGGAGGTCGATCGTGTGCATTCCTTTTAAGCAGCAGTAAAAAGAACTCCCCTTTGGCTACAGATACGTTTCATAAAGATAAAAAAGTCCTAACATACATTAGAAAAGGTTGTACTAGCTGTGTGGATGAGGATTATACTCAAAGCGGTCTTGACATCATTAAAAGTGCCATCCCTCCTCTCAGACTCATTTCAGAGAACAAGAAACGTGCCACAATGGTCTTTGATTATCTTCTTTTCAGGAGCAAGAAAGATAGTCTCTGTGAAAATAATCACTTGAAGGAAATAAGCTTTTTTAAAATGTTTCAACTGAACGTAAATGACAGATTTATTTTAAGAGGAACTAACATCATGGTTGTGGCCACATTGTAGTAGTAATCGTGCTTCTAATCCATTCAGCGAACATTTAAATGTGTTTGTCATCTCTGTATCTGACTAGTGTGAAAGTGGGATTTTTTTTTGTTTTGTTTTCTTTTTTGGTTTTGCTTTCTTCAGATCTGAATTATGGAAACATGAACACAATATTGCAAATAATGGCA